>CM041783.1:71980164-72079859 GCA_023374045.1 Limonium bicolor
ACCACCATTCTCTTCCTCTCATCAAGCTCTTCAATTCTATCCTTTCAAAATTCCAAGAGCTCCATTTGGGTGCCAAGAGGAATCACCATGGGAGGAGCTTGAGCTCACCTTTTCACATATTCTTGTTCTCCTTTGCTTCAAGGTAAGGAAACTCAAAGAAAAATGACATTTCCTTCATGTTTTGTCATAACCGATGATGCACCTTGTAATGGTGTCTTCTCTTGTCTTGTTTAGCTTCATTCGAATCTTCCAAGGGCTAGGAGGAGTCCTCTCTTGATATATATTCAAGCTCTTTCTCATTCCAAGGTAAACAATCATGTTAATACCTTAAGATAATATATGTAACTAGGGTTTACAATGAGATAAAGCTTAAAGCTTATATACTCATTTCAATGTTGGTATGTTGTTTAGTTGTTGACAAGGAAGGAAATGCCTAACCGGTTTACAAGGAAACAAGAAAGAAATTTGTGAGGAAAAGAGGTAAACAAGCTATCTCAATGTGGTTTAATGTCTTAGGGGAAATAAGCTTATAAGCTTGTTAAAACTACCTAAAAGCCAAATGATAAATGAGCTAGTAAAAATGCTCTCAAGGAGTTTATTAAGGGCATATGAATTGTTGGGTGTATTTGCAGGTCAAAGGCATTATTATGTGGGAAATTCAGTGTTTAAGGTTATGCAATTTAAGGGCCTAAGAGCCATGCATTTAAGGGCCTAAGTGCCAAGCTTTAAGTTATGCCTATATTGTGATGTAGTGCTTTATGTGTGATTTGTGTATAAATGTGTTTGATGGATTTTAGGTGTTCTTGGATGAATTAAGGTGAAAACCTAAGTGTTTGGATGTGGGTATATGCTAGAGAAGCTATGGCCAAATTTGGGAATGTGTGAGAAGTTCTAAGGGTTGTAAGTGAGTTTTGGTGAACTAGGAAGGGTTAAGGTGAACGAATGTTTACTTGAGAAGGAACAAGTTAAGGTGATTTAGAGTGATGCAAGACTTAGGTGTTGTCTTGGAAGTTCTAGAAATTCAATGTGTGTTTTAAGAATGTATTTAAGCCATGGAGAAGTTGTTTAAGGTTTAGGTAATGTTGATGTTCAAGGAACAAGTGATGTTTAGGTATGATGTAAAAAGGAGATTTAGTTAGTAAGAAAATGATGCTTAAGGAGATGATGTTAAGATGACGAGGAAGTGTTTTGGGATAGTAGTTATGATAGGTGAAATGCCACCTAGGAATCATAAGGAGAAAACATTGTAAGTGTTAGGAATTTTGGAGATATAAGTAAAGGTTTAAGGAAGTAGGAAAAAAATAGTTTTGTGAGTGTTTAAGAATATCTTAGGTGTGTTTTGAAGTGCCAAATGGTGTTAGAACACATTAAGAGGTCTTAGGAGAAGTTTGGTGAAGATTTGACAAAGTTTGGGTAAGTTTAGGAGGCGACCGACCCAGGGGCCGACCCAGTTTGTGGGTCGGTCGAGCCTCTGTAAAATGTTAGGGAAGTGTTCGGTAATGGACCGACCCGAAGGTTGGGTCGGACATGGGTCGTCGGTCAAGTTTCAAAGGAGGGAAAAAGTTCGCACATGGACCGACCCAGAATGGTGGGTCGGACGTGGTCGGACGGGCACGATTATAAGGAAGTAAAAGGGGTCTGTAATGGACCGACCCAGTTGTGGGTCGGACGGTGGGTCGGTCGGACCCAAAAACATGGTTTAAGGTTATGAAATGATATGAGATGATGGGGATTGATAGGTAATGATGCCATAAGGTTGTTAAGGACATGCTAGGTGAGTTTTAGTGACAATAAAGTGGGCTAAAGGTTGTATTAAGATGCGAGAGTAAAACGTGTTAAAAACATAAAGTTATTTGACCAAGTTAACGGGGAAAGTTAATAGCATTAGACTTTAAAACACACATGTTACCCCAATGTTAATAAAAGAACATGTCATGTCAACAGTTGTTCGAGAATTTGCTCGAGGAACATAAGTGGACGTGGTAAAGTGGACTCCGGTGACAGGTATGGTTTTCTTGCAACCTGTGTCCTACCGGATTACACCGGCTTGTATGCCAATGTGTTTTTCTGTATGTTTGCCACGTTATGAGATAAATCATGAAACGAGTTTACAGTCGTTATTGTTATTGTACGTTTACGTGCCGATACCGGTAACCTCGAATGCGCTCGAAGGGCTAGTTAACCTCTATTAGGTAACGTAGGAGAACGGTATCCGGTAACAACGTTTCCGACTTAAGGAACGTTCTAACCACGGCTATGCGTGAGTGGTTATGGATGTTTGTGCGTGATGTTTGTATGTGAATGTATGACTCTCTCCTCCCGTGTGCATAACTCGGTTTATGATACCGTATGGTGTGTGGGTGTGGTAGGCTCCGTAATGGATCTCTAACTACTTATTTATAAGAGTCTATGGGCTAATGGGGGGAGGAGTCCGGATTGTTTCCGGCCACGCGTGTGATGGTGGGGGTCGTTATCATATCCAGTTCGGCTCCCTTGGTGTATGTTTAGGTGGTATTCCAATTTGGTTTCAACCTTCCCTTAGCTTATCCAAAGCTAGTTTACTGACTCACGTCGGGCCATAGGGGCATACTGTGTTGTTTGGTGTGCTTGGGATCACTATATCCGACACACCTTGGGTTTAAGTACAACCGTTCAAATAACAGGATGGTGAGGTAATTAACGAGCTTGGTATGAGTTTGGCAACAATCTCTATGCTCATGGTATGGACTAACTATGATGGAAGGTTCCTTGCGAGAACCGAATTTATGATGTTATGTAATGTTATGGTGCTATGCAAATTCCCTGCTATGCTAAGGTATATATATATACATATTGAATGTTTAGAATGATGGTGAGGTTATCATGTGTATGTAGAAACCAGAAAGATTGTTATGTTCGTCATATAGGAAGTTATGTTGTATGTTATGGAATGTGTGGATCATGGAAATGAATCCCAGTTTGTGACAAGAGGCGTTTAAGGAAAACCCGATTGATGGGTACACGTCGTTCGTTAAGGAAGTAGCTCCGTTTAGAGGAGAGCCACTCTAGGGTTTAAGGAATCATTGGATGGTTGGTTAAGTGTGGATGTGTTGGTCATTGGTTGAGCCCATTGAGGCAAATATTATGTGTGGTATGTTTATGGTTGTATGCATGATTTAAATATACAACTGCATGCTAAGACGACAATTAGTCGTGCGTGGCCCGGTAGCATGCGGGCTGCGGGATTACCATACCAGCAAAGGTGCTGAGCCCCTTGGGGCCACCCCTTTCTCTTCTCTTTCCTATTTCAGGTACGAAGTGCTGGAAGCCGTTCGAGAGGGACGGGTAGTCATTGTACATGGGTAAACTTTTATGTGTATGTATACAGTAGGTGTAGTAAGACCGAAATTGTTGTCGGCACCAGTTTATAATACTCGTACAGGTTGAGTGTATGTTATATAAATGTTGAAGATGGATGAGTATTTTATTGTGTAGTTGCTCGGGATTTAGTCCATCGACCGATACAATGTACATGTATTAGCCTTGTTAGCCACGTGGGTGGTTAACGGCGTGTAACACCATTGGAATAAAGTAATGTGATGAGTTGAGTTTCCGCTGCGGTTGGTTATTATGTGTTGTTGTTGGATGGGGTGTTACCCATGTACTTTAGGCCATTTTATTTATGCATTTATAAGCTTTAATTAAGTTTAGGTGCTAAATATGCATTACCGCATATTATTGGGGTTATAGTGTAATTAAATTAAAATTTGGGGGCTATAAAGTATAGCCGAAAATTGGAGATTTAAAGGAGTTATATAAAAATTATAAGATTACATAAAGTTTTGGGGTTAAATGGTAATTTATGAAAGTTATGGGTGTAAACCGTATATAGAAATTAATGGTCAAGGAAATATTAAGGTGGTCAACCTTGACCATATGGTAGGTTTTGACCAATTAAATAAGTTAGATAACTTATTAAGGTTTTATAACAAGTTATGAATTTAATTGTAACAATTTTATAACATATGTAGTGAATATGTTATTACCGAAAATAAAGGTGTAAAATGGTATTATAAACACCCATGGGCTATTAGGAATTTATTGAGTTGATTTTGGAATTAGAATGAACTATATATGTATAATATATAGTTATTATGTCATTATGACACTTTGAAATAAAAGATTGGTGGAATGGTATACCGATTATATGGGTTAGTAAGGGTAATTGAAACCCTTTGGTGAAATTTGGTGATTTTTAGAATTATATAGAGTATTTAATGAGATATGTGTATAATATATGGTTTTAATGTTATTATCAAACTATATGTTATAAATTGGGCCAAATGACAATTATAGAATAATATTGGGTCTGTTCGGAATTTACAAAAATATAACCATAGGTTATACCATTTTATAAGTTAAATGTTATATTTTATGAGATATATAACATGGTATAAATAATGGGGTGAATTTGTAAATAAAGGAGAGTATGGTATATGAAAAGATATGGTTTTTATAAGGTGCCCATGCGGCAATAATAAATAGTTTTGCATAAAAACTATATGTTATAAATTAAAGGGAATAAAATATCATAATATATGATATTAGTACATGGCATAACATTACAAATGTTATGTGGTCAAAATGGAATTTAAATAAATTCAAGGGCTGTACCGAAATATTAGAGGTTGGAAAATGAATCCTAGACTAAGTCTATAATGTTATATATGTTTAACAATTATTTGTTTAGATGGAATTAATAAAGTAAGAATAATCACATTAAGTAATGTGACAAACTATAAATAAATAGGATTCATAAACCAAGGAATTTGTTAATTAAACCTGGGAGTTGTTAAGATACAACATAAAATGTTACATAATATTAGGATAATAATCTTAATATAAGTTGTACAATATACAACTAAAGGGAAAAGGCATCTAGTAAAAGATGATAAAAATGTAACATATAATACAAGAATTTATAACTCATGGAATTACCTTGTGGTAAATATAATACACGTACCAGAAAAATGTATATAAGAATGAATATATACTTTGGTTAGAAAACCATGTATTAAAATGGGTGGTGGAGAAACAACCTTAGGAAAAATAAATACTAAGGTGAGATGTATGATAAATGATTAAGATTATACATGCAATTAGTGACAAGCTATACAATGTACAAATGTGTATTAAATTACATGTGGTAACAAACGTTTAAAGTTAAGTATATTAAATACTCGACGTAACCACGCATGAAATATGACGTTGTTCCAAATCCCGAGTTAAACCGAAAACCCGACAAACGTTATCAGTTAGTAACGGGAATAAACCGGGATGGATTAGTAATGGTACGGGGTACCGTAGTGTGTTGTTAGTATGAGATGCTGATGCATATGTGATGCATATTGATAGATTTTAGAGACGACACAGGAGCATCGGATCTAGCTGAATCATACTCCACCGTAATACAATCAGGGTGAACGGTATGTTATTTATGTGGCTTGATTGTCTCTGAGGATTTCCTCAGTTCAGACATTGTGTGAAATCTGTGATAAGATTGAATGTCTGTTTGTGTGAATTAATATGCTTGAGTTGTGTATTAATGCTGCTTTATTATTACTGTCGTACGATAACAGTACCGTTCGTATATATGAACATATTATAAAACAAACTAGCGGCAATGATGCTATCTTATATGTGTAATATAAGTAACGTAAGTAAAACGTTGTAGCATCGGAAAATAAGATATATATTCTATCTGAGACTTATATACGGAGCATTGGCCTTTTTAACGTCGCTCTCGTATCTAACACTAGATCCCGAGTCGACATACTCAGGATTGGACTAACGACCTTAGTCTGTTGTGTTAAGGAAGATAATAAAACGATGCGATGGTATAGAGATAAGTTTCAAGAGGATGTGACTCTTACTGTGAACTGTGATCCATTAACGATACTAGGATACCGTGTGGTAACAGTAAGTATCAGGTAATTTCCAACGAACTACAGATTGTTCGTAGGTCAGAGACTCTACCGCCGCTGGAGTGGCTACTGCGTGGGTGACCCGCCATAAGAGATGGGTAACTTAGAGACACGTCGTTCTAACGAGACGTTGTCATTAGACATGACTAAACAATTATGAATGACTATCAACTCGTACATTAGGCGAACATTATTTGGGCTTGCATGCCAAAGATGAGGGTTTATACTCGTTTAATTCTCGTTGTTTCGCCTTGTTGTTCATTGGTTGTGCTTTGTGGTTAGTGTGGTATGTTGGTGGATTTGTTTGAACGAGCTATTGTGCTCATATTGTGTGTTGTGAACTGGATGTGTCGAGTCGTTGTACTCATGTGTGGTTTATGGTGGATTGTTTGGTCGAGTGAGTCGCCGAACTCAATTATGAACTGTTAAGTGTTTGTTGGAATGGAGTCTCTGTACTCCTATAAGCGTTGTAGCGCTTTCAGTGGTTTATTACGATGCGATGTGTGAAGCCGGGGGCTTGTTAGTTATTTGAGTTCACTGCAATATATATTAATGCTTTACAATTTTAACATTAAAATACTTGCATGAAAATGAATTGCATGCTCTCGACCAAATAACTGAGGGTCCGAGGGGGCATGACAGTCATGTAGTAACATACTCAGCAGGGGCTGATTCCATACCACAACAACCATTTTTGCAGGTATGCAGCTTCCGGTGTCGGCAAAGAGGGGGACGCACTGGGTAGTTTAATTACAGTTGTTTAAATATGCACTATTGCATTTTGATACGAACTTAGAAACGTGTAAGGATTGGGATACTTAGAATGCTCACTGCGAATGTATTTTATATTGGTTTGGGAAGGATAGGTCTATCTCTTGTTGTCACTGCGAGAATTGTTTCGTATTAAGAATATATACGTAAGTACGTTATTACTCGTATGGGCGAGTAAGAACGGTGACACCAGTAGTTCAATTGTTGAGATTACCGCTGCGATTATAATGTTAAGTAAGATGATTAGGAGCCGATTAGAGTAGGGGTGTTACACTTATACTCCAATTTTCATAGTTGTCTTTTGTAAGACGAAGGAATACAAAAGGAAGGTTGGAATTTGACATTGGAATGAAGAAACTCTTTTTTATTTCTCTCTCTTTTCTCTTTCTCTCTCTCTCTCTTTCCTTCAACCTTTTCTATTTTTCAACACTCTTTCTCTTCTTTTTTTTCCTAGCTCTGATGCCATGTTGAAATATTGAGAGAAGATAGGAGATTGTATTGCTTGATAAAAAACTGTGTACATGACTCCCTTTATATAGTGGGATAAGTGACTCTAGACTTCTCCCTAATAACTTTAGAACTTTCTAGAATAATATTAAATCTAGACACTTTCCTTATCTTTGCACTTTTCATATTCCCCTCATAAATGCAACACTTAATAGCCTTTACTTTTCTTATCACCCACATAAATACAAACCTCTAGAATCTTTCCTAAGCCTTTCACTTTTCTTATTACCCACATAAATACAAATCTTTAGAATCTTTCCTTAACCAATTAACTTACTAATTTCAACATAACCATGATTCATAATGACAAGTTATTTACAACTCCTGCATGAATACATTTTCGGCCGCACACCAGATTAATTGGCACATCATTTGTCTCTAGTCACACATGAGATTACGGTCGCTCAACATTTAGGGTTACAAGAGGAGTATTTATACTCACTAAACACACGATATGTGAGTACGTCTCCACAGAGGGGCTATTCGCCTCTCTTCAATCAAGACAAACACTTCATTCACATTCAGCCAGCGCCTCCAATGGAGAGGGCTTGGGTCCTCTCTTTCCACCACCACACCACACCACCATTTTCCATTGTTAGTATTCTAGACTTCTGACAGGGGATTAATGTAGAGACATGTGACAACAGAGGGCAAAACGGGATCTTCTAATAGAGTTTCTTCTTCCTTTTTAATATGTCATTGTTGTTATTCCTTTTTTTGTTGTTGCTATTTTTAGAGTCATGTCTGAGTAGTTAAACTAGCTCCCTGAGTTGGGGTAGCAAACCGGATCTTTATATTTATTTTGTAATTTTTTTCTCTAATTATAATTGCAGTAGTTTAATTCCAGTTCGTTATGCGCTTAAATTCTCGAGCTAATTATTAAAGCAATCTTTGTAGTTTTCTAATCAAAATGAGGCACTGAGATTAGTTAACAAGGCATAGGAAGTTAAACCTGATTAACGACTAGAAGCATGGCTTGCCTATAGGTTAATCTGTCTCCAATAGGAATTGGTAATAAGGCGATTGGTTAGAATTAACTTGGGCATGTGAAATACCCCATATTTAAAATGGTGATTAATTATGCTAATGTGATATTTAGAGGCTTAATTATGCCTAAATAACATGTGTGAACAATTCCTGATGAAAATGAATCCGTATAATGGGTTAAAAGCGCAAACGAAGCCTTAAAGCACCTTTTCGGGAAAAACCCGGAAATGCGACTTTAAGCGGGTTTAATGGACCCATAAAAATTATAGTCAATCATATAACTATAATTAAACACTAGTGAAGGTCCAGAGCCATTAAAATTAAAAAAAAGGAAATTTTGGAAAACGGGCCTGGTTAATGAATAATGTCAAACCGGGAGATTTAGTAGGATATCTTGTGAAAAGACGAAAATGCCCTCCCGGGATATTATAAGGGGCCGGTTTCTAAGAGTGAGTTAGCACTCTCCTCTCCCAACTAATTAATCCCCTACACTCTTATTAGTTAGAAAAGGACAAAATAATAAAGTAAAAGTGAACAAGTACAAAAGTTGCTTTTCTTTTCTTTTCTCTCTCTCTCCCATTCCTATTCTTCCCTTCTGTTTTTTCTCTTCTTCAGAAACTCCTGCTGCTCTTCACCTTCCTCTGCCGATTTTGAAGCCTCCAACCAGCTCAAGCTTTCCTCCTCCATTTTCGTGGCTTAAACAAAGCTAAAACAAAAAAAAATTACATATTCTTACTCCCCTCGTCTTGAAGATCATTTTCCACCTTTCAAAACTCCCAAACCTTGAAGTTGAACTCCAGGTGGAGCTCCTCTTGAAGGAAGAAGACTATTGTGAGCTAGATCATCTCCTTGTTTGTTTAAGGTAAGAAAAAGCTTTAAATCTCTCTTTTCTAGCCTTTCTTTGCAACCGAAAATTTTAGCTCTTGAGCTCTCTTGTTCTCCTTGTTCCATCCGGTTTTGTCTTCAAGAAAAGTGATGGAGCTTGTTGTTTTGTTTGCCAAACACTCCATCTAGAGGTTGGAAAGTAATATCTCTTGTAGAGCCTCAAATCACTCCCTTGTATTCTAGAGTTATTCATAGAGCTTAAAAACTCCCTTAATACTCATTATTGTTCCTTGGGCATGGTCTGTAGCATTAGCAAGTAAATCCCCATTTGGCCGGTTGTAAAACAGAGAGCAAGAACGAAAGAAAAGAGCAAGAAAGAAAGGAGGAAACGAAAACTAGAAAGTCTAAGGTAATTGACTTACCTTTGAACAGATTTTTGGAATGCCTTGTGAGATTAAAACTACACTGCTTTAGTGTTGTTATTGTTGGAATATTAATGTTGATGCTTAAGGGCCTTGGAGCCTAGTAAATTAAGAATTACTGCACCTTGTTATTGTTGTGATTATTGTGCTGGAAATTGTGTGTTGCTGGTTTCCAATATTGATATGGTTTGTGTCTAGAATGGTTGTATTGTTAGATTGGCTAAGGTAAGCTAAATAATGCAATATGGGCATGCTTAAAGTTGTAGGGAAACTCTGTCAAAATTTATGTAGCAAACCAAGTGTCTTAGGTGTGTTTTGTTGATAGAAATGACCTAGGTTTAACTAGGTGTGTTTAGAGATTAAATTGATAACTAGTCACCTTGGAACTAGATTGGAAGAGAATTAAGTAGTTGGGTGAGACATGGAATGAAAACAATGCAAGTTGAATACTAGTAAATGCATTAGTTGAAGAACCATTGAGTTAGAGAGGATGGTGAGCAAAATCTGCAACTTAGAAAACTAGAGACCAAGTTGCAAGTGCTGAAATGAGAAAGGGAATTGTGAAATTGACAAAGAATGAGTGATGAGTTTAGGGAATGAATTATGAAGGTTTGGAGTGTCAAATTAATTAGTGTTAAAACATGCAAGAACACGGGTGGGAATATTGGGAAAAAAATGGGCAAAGAAAGGAAGTTAGAACAACAATAAACACTGTCAAAAGTAGCATACCATAGCAGGGTCCGGGACCTAGGTCTTGGATGAGGTCCCGGACCACCCATAAAATTCTGCCAAAATTGCACTCCTGCACTGGTCCGGGACTTGGGTCTCGTATAAGGACCCGGACCAGCCTCTGAAATGCACCGAGAATTAAACCAGCAATATGGTCCGGGACTTGGTCTAGGGGTAAAGACCCGGACCACCCCAAAATAAGCCCGAGAGTTTTACAATTAAATGTCCGGGACTTAAGGTAGGTACAAAGTCCCGGACCACTGTAAAATGCTGCCGAAAGTTTGCCAAAGGGTTGGTCCGGGAGTTAAGACCCGGACAAGGTCCCGAACCAACACAAAAAATGCTACAGAATATTTAATAATGGAATTTTAAGATGAGGAATTATTTGGTATTGATATTATATGATTGTTAGGAGTTGTTTAATGATATGTAATGGTCATTAGAGGTGTAAACAAGCATAAGAAATAATGAGAAGTAATGACTTGTGAGGTTAAGTTTGAATTGTAATGAGTTAGTGTAACACCCCTACCGCTAATACCTTCATTACTGTACTGTACAATACTTACCCTCGCAGCGGATAATACATTACATACTCCACGGCAGGTGTACAATGCCGCTAGCCACCCATGTGACTAACAAGACAGCTACACTACTACATACTATCGGTCTGATGAATTGACATATCGAGTGCTCTACATAATACCTTACTTTCCCTTTCATACTCAACCATAACTCAAATACCACTCAATCATACTATACCGAGTATACTACAATCCTTAAATTACCGATACAATTTGGACTTCCAAATTTGCATTACAATACAAGTACAAATCCTATAATTCAACTACCCATGCTTACATAGCAATCCCGTCCTACTCTCTCGAACGGTGGTCAGCTTCGAATACTTGTAAGAATGGAAACGTCACCCCTTCGGGTACCTGCACACTAAAAACGTTCCCCCTAGGGGGTCAGCTTACGCTGAATATGACTTTCGTATATACCGCGTGCTAACCGCGGTACGCCGACTACTTTGGGTCGGATATACATGGAGTTCATTTTACATGCATACATACATACTCATGCTACTACAATACAATCAACCATACTTACATACATGCATAAGGTTCTTTACCTACCAAAGAAGACAATTTGTTAGTCAACCGTTCGTTTAGTTATTCGTTCATCCGGTTTCATCGGATGCACTTCTTCTCCTTACTCGGGTTCACAAGCTTACACTAAGCTTATTCTTACTTACTCGTTGTTTTACTTACACTATGCTCAATACCTTGCTCATTATTTCACTCATACTTCATTCGATACTCACTGCTACCATTACTTACTCTTACTCAGTACTCGGGACTTGCTCTCACATACTCCGTACCCATAGTCTTCTCCTTACTCATACTTACTCATTACTCGGTACTCATTACATACTCATACTTACTCATTACTCATTCATTACATTACTCATACATACGCAATACTCAATACTTTTGGTCTCTGGGCGGAGTCATACACAAGACTCGCCACCGGACCTACAAATTCAAAGGCTATACACTTAGCTCCTCAAATATACAGTGTCCATTTTTATCGGACTAATCAAATTCCCAACGCTCCTCTCTTGGAGTATCTTACCATCTCATGGTTTAGCCTAAAAGTATCTCTCTCGATAACCTCCACTAGCTTAGGGAATTGCCACCGCCTAGTATTCTCAGATTTAAGGGTTCCCCCAACGTATCGAATACTCTCATGTTTGGGACATTACTCACATCAGTCGGGTCTTCTCATAGTGGGTCGACTAATTTGCTAAGGGGTTCGAAGTTCCCTCATCATTCTTTACTACTCCCATGGTTCATGACTTGCACCAACATTAATTCCTCCAGTAGGGTTTATTTATACTTCCACTACTTATTGTTTGTGGATTATTCAGTTCGTTCTCCTACCGTTATCGGGAGGTTGCTACTCCTGTACACTCTCTCACATTCTAGTGAGTTCATGGGTTGGCGTTATCGTTTGTTGGTTCTTTAGTTTAGTGCGTTTCGACGTTTCCGTTAGTTCACAACATAACTCGTTCTACGAGTCACTAAACAATAAAACTCATCTATGAGTCGGTCTACGCACTAAGTGAAGCCACACAATCAATCAAGAAGGTTAGCTCATACAACATACAGCAAGACATACAATGAAAGGCAATAAACCGTTTTCATGCTTTAGTCTTGATTAGCCGGCATACAGCACACAAATCAACGTAACTTGGTTAGCATACGGGGCATGAGAAAATCATACCTTTCACCGGGTTTAGCTTTACCATGTGTTCCCTTGTTCCTTGGTTCACATTTGTTCCACTGGTAATGTTTCAAACATTGGTATTAATGCTATGCTCATAAGGTGCACAAATAATTACTACTCCCGTACTTACCCCGTTATCCCGTTGTTTCGGTTTAACTTAATGTTCATATACTTACAACTTTCTTAATTACTTCTCACACTTGTTCATGGCCTTAATGACCTTTAAACATCATTAATTAAGTCTTAATTACCTTATACTATCATTACCCATCCTTACTCTACCTAAGAACAGCTTTAAAACACATTCTAGAGGGATTTTACTAGGGTCCGGGTTTACATACCCGGACCACTATTTTGCAAAAGTCCTTGGGAATAATTTGTGTATGGTCCGGGTTTAGGTCAGGTTTACAAACCCGGACCATGCACTTGCAGTTCTCTCGGGTACAAATTTTGGGTGGTCCGGGTTTAAGGGTTGGTTTGCAAACCTGGACCATTCATTGGCAATTCTCTCGGGTATAATTTTGGGGTGGTCCGGGTTTAGGTCCTGGTTTGCAAACCCGGACCACTCCTTCGGAAATACAATATGTTACGATTTTTTACTGGTCCGGGTTTCTGTACTTGTTTACAACCCCGGCCCAGTTACAGTAATGAAAAATAATTATGTTTTTGAGCTTGTTTCAACTCCAAACTTCTACCAATCTCTTCCCCAATATTCCTACATATAATCTAGCATATTTTAGCATTGATTAAGCATTTTAAACTAGCCTAATCCACCTCTATCCAAATCTGTTACAAAATATCATTCACTGTCAAATTTCTCCACTGTTACAGTTTTTCCTTCCTCAACAAATGTTACAGATTCTCCCTTTCTTTTTCCCACTAATCCTATGGCTCTTTCTTTGCCTCATTTACCTTATACTCAACCCAAGTCTTACTCCCTACCGTACTCATCCTACCAAGTCCTACACATTAATTCTCCCTTGTTTCTCCAACACATTCAAAAATCTCTTGCTACAGATTTTATATCTTTTCATCCTCTTACCACAACTACTACTCCTTAGTTACTAAATCATCTCTACTAAATCCCAATACACACCTTGGTTCTCCCATTCACCAAGTCATTCTTATGCACAATTCCTACTAAAATTTTGTCATAGCTCACCTACTTTCCTTACTCATCCATACATATTCTTCTCATTAAATTCATCCCTATTCTAGCCAAACCACAAGGGTTCTACCAGCACACATACAAAATCTCAATACACCAAAACTTCCTCAATTACAGTACCAATACATCACTACTTCCTCAATCACCATACTAATACACATACACCATTTATTTGGCTCTAAGGCCTACAATCCAAATACAACTCATAAATACTCAAACTCCCACAAATTCAATACTAATACAATGTTTTGGTTTTCTTTAATTTGTTTACCCGTTCCCATTACTCTTAACGCATTAAAACATAGCATTGAGGAAGAGCTCTTACCTTTAAGCCCTTATTTCCTCCTTTCTTTTCTATTCCTTCTTCTCTCTCTTTTCTTGCACAATAGGTCACATGGGGAATGGAGTTGCCAAACCCCATTCCCATCACCCAATCACACAAAACAAGTGCAATTAACATACTAACCCTTAAATCAATGTTAATTCATTGAGATGTTTTAAACAAATTTCTAGGGTTTACCTTTTTGAAGCTTTTAGGAGGGGTTTTAGCCCTTGGTTCAAGAAGGTGTTCTCACCAACATTGGAAGGTTGGAGTTATGCTCCAAAGCAAGAAAACAAGGTGTTACAAAGAGCAAAAATCGGTCAAGAGAGAAAGGTGAAGAAAAATGAGTTTTTCTTTGGAACTTTTTACCTTGGAAGAAAGGAGAGGATCCAAGCTACAAGGTGGTTCCCTTTTCTCTTCAAATGGGCAAAACTCACAAAAATGAAACTCATCCTTTTCGAATTTTGAAAAGAGAGAAGTGTGGAGCTTGAAGAGAGGGAGAAGAATATGTGTTCGGTTTTTCATTTGGAGCTCTAACATGGCTTGAGCATGGAGGGAAAGGGAGGCTGCCATTGTTGCTGAGTGGAGCAGCCAAATCGCCAGGAAGGGGAGGAGAGAGCAGCTCACGGTGGGAAGAAAGGAAAGGAAGTAGAGAGAGAAGGAAATGAGAGGAGGGAGGTAAAATTACTTTATGCTTTTTACTTTACTCTCTCCTCCTTTTTGTTTCTTCTTTCTTTATTTGTGTGTGAGTGAGGGGATGACTCACTAATAAAACCGGCCCACATATATATGTAAGCTGGAGCGTTTTTCGTCTTTTACAGAAAACGCTAGTTACTTTACCTGGTTTAGGTATTATTCACTAACCGGGCCCGTTCCCGGAATTTTTCTCGTTTCTTTATTTTTTTTATTGGTTATTAAGCTTCCATTGATGCTTAATTAGTTTTTTAATGAACTATAATTTTTACGGGTTCGTTTGACCACTTAAAATCACGTTTTCGGGTTTTTCCCGAAAAACGTGCGCAAAGGCTCTATTAGCGTTTTAATACATTATTTGGTTCCGTTTTCTTCGGGAGTTGTTCCCATATTTATTTTGGTCTTATTAAGCCCTAGGAATCCATATAATATGCTAACCGAGGTCTCATACCTCCTATGGTTATTTAACGCTTATTTAGCGTTTTTCGCTTTTTAAGCGTTTCTTTATTTCTTTTGAATTATTTTCCTTACCAAAATTACTTAGGCACTATTAGGCCCTTGAATACCATACTAATAATTTAATCACCATATTTAAGTTCGGGGTATTTCAATCTACCCCCTTAAAGAACTTGCCCTCAAAGTTGGTGAATCTAATATTTTACTCACATACGTATTCTATGCTAAGGTTATGACCTCTACATATAACTTTGTCAAACTCCAAATGTCTGACATGATGCATACTACACATCTAAACAACAGTCACTGCATGCATAGCAATCAAAAATATCCGTTACAAGCTCTCCATGGGGTCCGTCCGCAGATAAATGAGGTACCATCCTCTCCCATGTCAAGCGATCCCTCAGGTACCGGTCGCATTTGAACACTTATGCTTTCTGGTTCACGGCCGTCATGACTTGAGCACTTACACTTTCTGGCTCTACGGTCCTTCGGTTCAGATCAAATTCATTTGCACATATAGAGATCCTCAGGCACTTACTCATACTTACTTACTCATACTTACTATACTTTACTCATACTTACTCGGGACTACGCTGCCCCAGTGCCCTTGGAAAAATACAAACACACACTATCACCGTACGATCGGTGTAGTGGTTTCAAACTAATCAACACTCCCACTGACTCAAAACTAGCTTCACCTCCTAGGGTTTCGACCGGATACCCGCGCCTAGGCATGGAAGATCCACTAGCGCCCGTGGGAGCGGATTCAAAACCGATCCTCATTCTCAAGTTTGAAGAAACATTGTACCAAATTAGTTTTGGAAATTCATTTTGAAAACTTGCATACATCTCCCAAATTTCAATTTATGATAACTTCACCTATTGCTAGTGTTATTCCTGTGACCACTTAAGGGAGCTTCCAGAGTCCTTCAACCCCAATGTGATCAGCATTGGTGTTGAATTATCCTTCCACCCCAATTTGTGTTCAGCATCCCTTGATCGCTAGCAAATCAAGTTCCACCTCCCATCTTCATTCAAACAGACAGCTCGTCAAATATAATTTCATTTTCTATCTTCTTAGTCTTGCTAGTCATAATCACACACATACATTTTCCAATTTATATACTTCACTTACTTACTTACAAATCATCTCATCAATTATTACTACATCTTCTCCAACTACTATACTTAGGAAATTCATGGGTGTATTATCCCATTAATTTGTTATACTAAATTTATACTCATAAAATACATCGGTTTTATACCGATTTATACTCCTCAAGTCTCCCATAAATACTCATTCCTCATACTATTACCAATGGGGGTCCTCATTCCCCTGGAGTTTCTCTACTCCTTTTCCTATACTTACTTCTCAAATAATCACCATTACCCGATGAGTGGATACAAATGTTTATGTATAAGTTATCAACCACAAAAAACGATTCTCTTGCGCTATCCGCACTTGTAGTTTAACGCCCTTATTACGTAAAACATGCATTTCACGGTTTTCGCTCTACCCCCCTTAAAAGGGATTACGCCCACATAATCTACCATGTGTCAACATTGGACATTGGTCGAAGGCATTCAACCGTCATGGAGTGGTTCAGCTTCCATGCGGTCTATTATACAATGTTCCTTGATCAAAGGATCTTAACCGTATTACCGGTTAGTCCCTGCATCAAGAATTTTCATCGGAGTTATTCAACTCTTAACCGGGTTCGGTTCTAGCCTAAATGGCTTTAAGGCATTGATGATTAACCTTTTATTCACTAGGTGTATTTCAGTTAGAATTTTGGGCCCACTAGCTTCTGCTGCGCGACCCTGATAACTCGGGTTATTCACCCTTCTTGTTATCTTAAACATGCTATACATCATCTTTTTATCCCTTTTATTGTGGGAGTAAGGTTTATCGATCAAGCGTGGTATTTCTTTACCGTACGCAGACTCAATGAGTTTTAGATCTATAACCAACTCTTTGGAAATCTATTGGACATACTGTTCGTACTCCCATGGTTATTCACTGGGTTCCTCCGACTTATTGTCGGTGAGGTTAAGCCACTACTTGGTTGTAGTGCTTTCTCTATTGTTAGTGGCTTCTGAATTCTGCTCGCTATTTGTTTGGTACGTATGACCTTGCATTTTCTATGCGTCGGTCGTAGTGACTCTTTTAAGTCTCCTTTCACTTTTTTTTTATTCCAATGGAATTCACATCTTGTGATTGTAGGTGTGTTTCACACTCTTCATGCTTCTTTGGCCTTAGGCCGCACGGTTTGTTTCTAAGCTTTTGCTTAACTGGCTTATGCCATATTTGTTGGTGAAAGGAAGGATTTACCACTACTTACATTTCCATATTCCTAGCTATCCCACTAGATCATTTACTGCACAAGTGTAATACCAAAACACTCAGTCCTACAGAGTGCAGAGGCGTGAACCCTTGGCAGTGACTCTCTTATGTGATCGCAATAGGAATGAGTATTACTTCTTCGTGTGGTGCTTTATCATTTGGTGCAGACTCCTGGCTTGTTGCCCGGTCTGTCTACCATCTTGTTTTTAACAACTTCATAGTATTGGATGATTATTCCCACCCATTGGTCGTCTGCTGCGCACCATGTTCTTACTGATTCTATAGTATTGGTTTACATGGCATCTGTAGTTGCTCGCTTCATCTCATGCATTTCCACTATTTATTCAATGGTTTGGTGTTTATACTTCTGAGCTCCTTGAGCGTTATTCACTTATACCTTACGTTTCCACATATCATGTTCCTTCTGAATCGATTACTCCTTGGTTGTCAACAATTGTTATTGAAGCTTATTTTACATTGCTTGGCAATAATTGTATGCTCAAGCTTCACTACATTAATAGTTCTGAAAGCGATATATTTTCAGACATTTATTGATGGTATCCTCCCTTGGGATTTGTATGTTCACCGCTCTTACGATACCATCATAACGAGGGGGTATCTTTTCTCTTTAGTTATTTAACCATCTCACTGGTGCCGATCTTGGCAACTCTTCATATCATTCACCTTGGTTTTTGCAACCTTTGGGTTGTGTCCTGTAGTAGGTTTATGGCATACTAGCCATGTTGCCTAGAGCTCTGCTCATCTTAGGCGGTTTACAAGCTTTGCTCTTCCCTATACCATCATTTGTTTTGGAGGTAGGTAATTTGATGTTGATTGTCGTCATTGTTAATTTAGGGTATCCCCTGGTGAGTGGGATTCCCTTCGGTGTTCAAACCAAGTGCCCAATCTAGCTCTTGTACTTTTATCACGCTTCCGACACCCTTCAAGGATTGTTCCTGGGTGTTGTTAAGTGATGCCATTACATCTGGCTGACATTTATGAGTATGTCCAGTTTGTTATCCTACCTTGCGGTTCTGGATCTGAGTTATCCCATTGAGGTTTATAAAGTATCCCGTTCTTAGGGTAGACCATTGCTGTTTTTCCTTATGTCATAACTGGTTTAATATTCCCTTCGGTGATAAATGGTATTTCTCGGTACCTTATGTGATCACCTTGTGTGTTTGTGGTAGTTGTCCTGGGAACTTCCAATATCACTCTCCATCTACCCTTACAAGGTCATCAAGTATCTCAACTCAGCCACAAACCCACCTAACTCCTCCAGTTTACCAAGTCACCTTAAAACGCTCATTTTCTATCGAAATTTCGCCATAACCTCCCCATAAACTTAACATCTACCAAACCATCGATTCACATCAATTGACATTCCTAATCTAGCCACACCCTCAAGGGGTCCTACCAGCACACAATAAATTCTCAAAGTCCATCAACAATAACATAACTCCAAAATTCTCAATAAACCACAATATGGCCACAACTCGAAACACTTGGCTCCAAGGCCCTTTTATTCACAATAAATTTCACTAATCCTTCAAATTAACTAAACACATTACTTTCCATACTTTGGGTTCATTATTCAATTTAACCCATCCCAAACTTTAAAATAATTAAACAAGCTTTAAGGTGGGTTCCTTACCTTAATTTACAAGTCTCACATTAATTCTCCTCTTGCTCCTCATCTCTTCAAAATCGGTCAAGAGGGAATGGAGTTTCCAAACTCCATCCCACATTCAAGAAACACCAAATACATTCCATTAATTATCTAAACCCTTAGGAAATCTTAATTCAACAAAAAGGGCTTGGAGTACAAGTTAGGGTTTTACCTTTGGAGATTTTTGAGAGGGGTTCTCACCCTTGAATCAAGAAGGGAATTACTCCACCATTGGAGGGTTGAAATGGAGCTCAAAACCAAGAAGAAAAGCAAGGTAAGAGAGAGAGACAAAAATCGGTTACCACTACAAGATGGAGAAAATGGGGTTTTTCTTGGAGGCTTTTACCTTAGGAGAGAGAGGAGACTCCAAGCTTCAAGAATATGCCATTTTCTCTTCAAATGGGAAAAACCCATGGAGATGAAACTCATCCTTTTGAAATTCCGAAAAGAGGGAAAGGTAGAGGAGGATGAGGAGAGTTCAAATTTGTAATTTGTTTTACATTTGGAGCTTGGAGTTGGCTAGAGCATGAGGAGGAAGATGAGAAGCCATGGAAGGAGTGGGGAGAGCTGCACAATCGGCTGCAACCAGGAGGGAGAAGGAAGGAATCGTGGAGAAGGAAGAAAGGGAGGAAGAGAAGAGAGGAAAAGAATAAAGGAGGAAAGAGAGTGTGGTGGGGTATAAGTTACTTTTTGCTTTTTGACTTATTTAATTAGCTAGCTAGTCAAGTGTGAGGGGATGTCTTCATTAATAAAAATCGGCCCACTAATATATACACACAGGAACGTTTTTCGTCTTTTACAGAAAACGCCCATTAATTTACCCGGTTTTAGCACTATTCACTAACCGGGTCCGTTTTCCGGAATTTTCTCGTTTAATTAATTTTAATGGTTATTATACTCCCATTAATGTTTATTTACAGTTATATGATCAACTATAATTTTTACGGGGTCATTTAACTGTTTTAAAATCACGTTTTCGGATTTTCTCGAAAAACGCGTTTTAGGACTCTGTTAGCGTTTTTACGCATTGTTTGAATCCGTTTTCTTCTGGAATTTTTCCCACATGTTATTAATGTGAAATTAAGGTATAAAAATACATTTATCACTCTAACGAAGGTTATGTACCTCCTAAAATAGTTAAATACGCATTTTCACGTTTTGTGACTTTTACGCATTTTCTTTTTCTCTTTGGTTTCTGTTTCTTCACCAATGATATTAAGGACTTAATTAGCCTTAGAAAATTATAATTATACATTTAATTAACACATTAAGGTTTGGGGTATTTCACTTATTGATTGAAATATTCTCACTAACTCCCTAAATATGTGACATTCCTAACCTTGAGAAAAATGGTAACTGGGGGTATGAGAAGCCCGATATAGTTTCGGTCACGCGTGAGAATGAGGTGACAAGAGAGATTATTTTCTGAGTTCTGGCCTAACCTTCCCACCATGGTCCAGACTCGTATGGGTGCAACCCGGGGAAGTAAGCCAACCTAAAACCCAGTGGTGAGATTGCCTTGTCTCTGCCCGGAGGTCAACCGACTTGATTTAATGATTATTCAAGAGAAGGATAAGATCATGACTAGTGTGGGTCATATGATCTAGATGTAAAGAGTTAAAAACATCCGATTATACTGGATGAGCGATTAACTAACAAAGAGATGAGGTTAGAGCTTGAGAAGAGAATCTCAAGGCCTCGGTGACTAATGAATAGATGACTTGTGAATTGTTTTCCATTTGCATGTGTTATACTCTATGTATGAGTGTTACAATTGCATGATTATAATGTTGTTCATGTTAGCATGCTTACTTGAATTAAAATGAACTCCATGTATACGACAAGTTAGTCGGCGTACCCCTGTGAATTTCATGCCAGCAAGTTGTTCTGAGCCCCTTTGGGGCCAAAGATTTTTATTTCAGGTACCGGAGATGGTTAATTGGTCGAGAGAGACTGGGTTGTTATATTTTTGATTGGTTGTTGTTTATTTTTGATGGTGTACTGAGTTATACACGGGTTGTAGTCCTTTTTGAATAGCAGGTGTACCACGTTGTACACTTTTGTATTTTGGAGTATGTAGATTGGATAGAGATAAGTAAGATGTTATACGCATAGCTTTTGTTTAGACTAGAAAGAACAGAATTTATTTTGAATTATACATTGTATTACTCGGTAATCAAATGTTGTAGATGATTTTATGGGAAGTATTTATGAAAGCTTGGTGTATTTCTAGTTTATCCGACCGTTACTGTATGTAGTTTAGGTCTTGTTAGTCCTATGGGTGGCTAACGGCATTGTATCACCCACCGTTGGTATTTGAATTTCTACTGCGATTAGTATGACAACCGAGATGATAATGATAGGATTAGTAGTGGGGGTGCTACAAAAAGTGGTATCAGAGCGGAGTACCGCTCTGATAACTAGAAATTACCAAGCATTATGATTACCGAGTTAGGAATACAACCCGTTTCTTAACGGAGTAGTAGAGACATGAACTTTGAACTCCGCACTCATTACGGATTTACTTTAACGTCTGAAAAGATAATACCATCGTTTAAACCCAAGACCTTGTGGTCACAGTACCTAATGTAAATCATTGTTTATTCAGATATCAGGAAGAGGACGTGGCCGAGGCCGTGGCCAAGGGTGTGGGGATTCTGCTGAGGAGCCTGGAACCCAGATGATAGTTGAGATCATCGCAGGCATAGTAGCACAGATGCTACCTCAGGTGATTGTGGTCGTACAACAGACTCAACAAACCCAACAGACACAGCCTGCTGCACACCCACCCCCACCGCCCAGAGAAGTGAATTGGGTGAAGAGCGTCACTGATCTACGACCTCCATGCTTTAGGGGTGAGAGCGACCCGGCTAAGCTCGAGGCTTATATCTTCGAGATGGAGACGGCCTTCGAGACCCTCGAGGCTCCTACTAGAGTGAGGGTGAGGATAACGGCGTACTACTTGAAAGACGCGGCTATGGATCAGTGGAAGCTCGTTAAGGGTGAGTACATCGAAGACCCCACCTTTGATTGGGAGGCCTTCACCACACTTCTTCGATCCAAGTACTATCTGGAGCATGTGAAGACAAAGAAGAGACTAGAGCTTGATGCACTGAAGATGACAGACAAGATGACCGTTGATCAATATTATACCACCTTCACATTCATTCTTCGACTTGGTCGACCGCTTCTACGGTGGATTGAGCCATCACCTCCGGTACAGCATGGGGTACACCCGGTTTACCTCTCTTTAGGTAAACATTGGTTTGAACCCTTAGTGCCATTGTAAATATAAATTAATACCTTAATGCGCAAAGAATAGAATCCAACATCCGATTACTTCAGGAGTGTTACCATGCTGCGTCATGAGTTGAGATCACCGTCCAGCTGAGGGACGAGGAGAACACGCTTAAGCGCAAGACTAGCAGCAAGAACACTGGCTCTGATGAGCAGATTCGAGGTAAAGGATGGAAGAAGAGGAAAGGGAAGTACTCCCACCAGACCCAAAAGAATACCCCCGGAGAGAGCAGTGGCCATGCTGAGAAGGGCAAAGCAGTTGAGCCACTACAGCTCGCTTACACTGCGCCGGTGGCTGCAAAGCCACTGAGATCTCACCCGTTCAAGGGTAAGACTTCGAAATTAAATTTGTACACATGTAAAATTTAGCACTAGCACACCAACCATTTCTTACTCTCAACGCTACAGGTTCTGGTTCTGGTTCGGGTAGAAACAACGCCAAGGGCCACACTTACTTATGCAAGATCTGCAAAAATGACCACCCCGGCACAGATTGCCAGGGAAGAGAAGTAAGATGTTACCATTGTTAGCAGATGAGACACCGTTTCATTGAGGGCTAGGAAGTTGCATCTGGGGATGCCCAGAACCAGTAGTCCACGCAGGGACAGGGGTCCCGAGGTGCTTAGAAGGGTGCACCACAGAGGCAGCCCACCCTGCATATCATAGACCACTCAGATGGGACTGGTCTGAAGACCAACCTAGGTACCACCGAATACCTTTGATCCTTGAGAGCATGTCTACTGTATTAACTACTTGCATGGGTGAATGACTGAATGACATAGAATTTAAGTATAAATCAAAGCATGGATTAAGCTAGTTGAAACTAGAACTCATGTTAGATGAAACTTATAACCATAAGGAAATTCGATATCTGCTATCCAATACCGTCAAACCCAAACATTGAAGAGACCGACATCACCACTCACCACTTCACCAATGAGTAGTGTCAGGTCATCCGACCAGGTATGATATTATTAAAAGGATACTTGACACCCGAAGCACAAATTTCCATCATTCGATGTTGCATCAAGCTAGGAGTAGAACCAGGAGGATTTTACACACCAAAATTTCCCGGTGGAGCAAGGATGAAGCTGAAAATGATGTGCTTGGGAAAGGACTGGAATCCTTATACCAAGACATACCAGTAGACGCGAGCGGAAGACGGAGCAACACCACCAGAAATACATAAAGAATTTCAGACGGTTATTACACAAACCGTAGAACTTGCAAAACAACTTGAAGCTGATCCAATTCCTACACTTGAAGTAGACCTTTGCATCGTTAACTTCTACGAAGAAGGAGGACGACTTGGTCTACATCAAGATAAGGATGAGATGGCAGAATCTCTTGAACAAGGAGTGCCCGTAGTGTCTTGGTCCGTTGGAGACGACGCTGATTTTTTGTATAGCGAGCAGAAGCGTGTGAACCTTGTCGAAAAGATGGTACTTAAGTCAGGAGATGTCTTGATCATGGGTGGAAAGTCTAGAATGCTGTATCACGGTATCAAGAAGATTAAGCTGAATACGGCACCATCGACAATAATCGATGCCACACACATGAAAACAGGACACCTGAACCTTATCTTTAGAAAGTATTAGCCATGTAAAGGCCATGTAATACATTAGTAATGTTGCAATGAAGACACAATATGTGTAACAGATGGTTTATTAATAAAGCAGTGTTGGTTATTAATTTCTCCGCTTGTGTTATGCCATCAATACTTATGAAGTTTATGAATGATTAGGTTGTGGACTCGGTACGAAGGGTAACCAGAGTATACTCACAAGGGCACAAGCCGATAAGAGTGGCACTATCCTCACGGGAACCTTTCCGGTGAATGGCATTGAAGCGACCGTGCTATTCGACTCCGGCGCCTCTCAGGCTCTCACACCTTTGTTTCGCCATCATTTGTGAAGAGGTTGGGGCTAGACGCAGATGAGCTACCAGATTTCATGGTGACGTTCCCGTCGAAGCAGCGAGTGCGATGCACTAAGTATTCTCTAGTTGCCACTATCCGAATCAAGGGTGAAGAATTTCCCATTTCCTTCATCGAATTCAATGGTTTGGGATTCGACTTGATAGTCGAGATGAACTGGTTGGAGCGGCATAAGGGGTGAATCCTCTGCACCGAGCACAGATTGCAGCTTAGGAGTTCATCTGGGGTCACAGTTTCGTACCGCGAGGGGCCGAGAGAGCCTTCGACTAAGATCATCTCCACCATGGCCATGTATCGAGAGCTCAGAAAGGGGCATGAAGTATATCTCTGCTACGTCCAAGACATGAAGAGAGACCCCGATTTCAGCACCGACGTACCGGTAGTGTTAGAGTTTCCAGATGTGTTCCTGAAGGAACTTCCCGGCATGCCACTACAGAGAGCGGTAGAGTTCGATATTGAGCTTCTACCAGGTGCTGGTCCGATCGCTATAGCACCGTATCGTCTGGCACCAGGTAAAATGACCTAACTGAAAGAGTAGCTACGAGTCTACTCAACAAAGGGTTTATACGCCCGAGCATATCACCTTGGGGAGCACCGGTCCTCTTTGTGAAGAAGAAGGACGGTAGCCTCCGCCTCTGCATCAACTACCGCGAACTTAATGTGGTCACCGTGAAGAACAAATACCCATTGCCATGCATCAACGATCTGTTTGATCAGTTGAACGGAGCCTCTGTTTTCTCCAAGATTGATCTCAGATCAGAGTACCATCAGATTGCCATCCGAGAGCCTGATATTGAGAAGACATCATTCCGTACGAGATATGACCACTACGAATTCACATTGATTCCATTCGAACTATCAAACGCACCAGTGAAATTCATGGATCGGATGAACCGTCTGTTCAGCGATCAGTTGGACACTTTGGTCGTAGTCTTCATCGACGACATACTTGTGTATTCAAAGTCGAGAGACGAGCATGAGAGCCATTTGATGCGAGTACTTGAGACACAGCATGAGAACCAGCTGTATGCGAAGTTCTCCATATGCGAGTTTTATCTTGATCAGGTATCATTCCTTGTACATGTTATCTCGAGCGCGGGTATCTCAGTTGATCCGGCTAAGATAGAAGCAGAATATTCATGGCCTAGACCTAAGACTGTTACTGACATCTGGAGCTTTCTTGGTCTAGCGGGTTATTACCGGAGATTTGTGAAAGACTTCTCCAAAGTCTCAAAGCCCATGACCGCCTTGATGAAGAAAGATGCACTGTTTGTGTGGACCGATGACTACAAGAAGTCATTTGAGAGCCTGAAAGACTCATTGACCTCCACGCCTGCTCTTACCATTCCTGAGGGCACAGAGGGATTTGAGGTATATTATGATGCATCTGGGAAAGGCATGGGATGTTGTAACACCCCTACCGCTAATCCCCTAATTATCTCCTAATCGTCACGATCTCTAATCTAATCGCAGCGGAATAATCAAACCAAACGGCAGGTGATACAACGCTGTTAGCCACCCATACAACTAACAAGGCTTCAAATACAAATAGTAACGGTCTGATAGTAAAGAAAGTACCGAGTTTCCATTAATTAAGCGACAACCTTAACTACAACAATACTTACAACCTTGTTCTCCACTTCCAATTCTAAAAGAGATTACCGAGTGCTTAGAGTTAATTCAAATTACAACCATTCTCAAGTCTAACAAAGTATTAGAAGTATCCAACCACCCATGTCTATCAACATTACTTTTTTTCTAAATCCAAAAAGGGTGTACCACATGATACACCGGCTAATCAAAAACTTCCAGCCGTGTACAACTCGGTACACCAATCAAAATCGCTAAACTATCACAAGTATGCATCCCGGTCAATTCCGGCCATCAACCTTTACAAGTACCTGCAATAAAAACAGTGCCTCAAGGGGCTCAGCAAAACATGCTGGTATGAAATTCGCATACCCCGCGTGCTAACGGGGGTACACCAACTAAAATTGGTCGCCTACATGGAGTTCATTTTGTATAAACATCATGTTCAGATAAATAAATTTATAAGCATGCATGGCGACAATCATACAAGCATACCATCCAGGCAGGACACACGTTTCACAGTTCATTAATCAATACTTGCATCACAATCAAACTTCACTCTTGGTTAGCCCAATTTCCATCCGGGTTAATCGGATGTTATTATCTCTTTACTCAAGATCATTAATTCACACCAGCCAAGATCTTTTCTTAATCAATTATCCTTCTCTGAATAATTCTCAAGTTAAGTCGGTATGACCTCCGGGCAGGGACAAGACTATCCCACCACCGGGCTTAAAGTTGGCTTACCTCCCCGGGCTGCTACCCATTTAAGGGGTTTGGACAGTGGTGGGAGTGTTAGGCCAGGATTCAGTTAACAATCTCTCTTGTTACCTCATCCTCACGCTTGGCCGAAACTATATCGGGCTTCTCATAAACTCCAATTCATCAAATTCTCAAAGTTTGCAAAGTCATCAAGTTAGGGAGTTAGCAAGAGGCCCACAATCAATCAATCAAGCTTTCACAACCAATCGATAAAACACTTCAAATATCCATCACACTTCCTAGTTCAGCCACAATCAAATCAAGGCATAATATTCATAAGATAGCAAAAGGTATAACAATACCGTTCACTGTCGATCTCGGACTTTCGATTCTCTTCAAGGTTCAACTATTCAGGTCCTATAACATATCACGGAATTGTAAGGTTAATTCTCTATTATTGACCTAGCTCACTTCTTCATTAATGTTTCCCGATTCACAATTACTAGTTTCCTTACAACTCATACTTAATCATAAAAACCATTCACTTCTCATTATTCCTTAAGCTTGTTTTCTTAGGTTCTTGTGTGCATATTATTTTCTTCTCACCACCATTATTCTCCCTATGGTCTACTGCCTAAGCCCCATTTTTTTTATTTGATCCGACCGACCTAGGGTCGACCCACCCTGGGTCGGTCCCTTGGGTCAATCGGATGTAGAGACTTCCGGTTTTGAAAACTTCAACTTGACCGACCCAGCAAGGGTCGGTCCCTTGGGCCGGTCGGTTGCAGAAGACACCCGATTCAAAATTTTCAGAAACAAAGGCAAGATTCCAGCTCCAAAATGGAAGTCAAAAACCAGCTGGAATGGGGGAAACAAGAGCTCACGTTGGATTTTTGTTTTGCAAAGAAAGAGCTAGCAAAAGAGGGACCTTAAGGCTATTTCTTACCTTAGAACAATAAGGAGATGATGGAGACCAAAATGCTCTTCTTCAAGCTCCAAATGGGGCAAAAGCCATGGTGATGAAGTTGGAACTTTTGGGTTTTAAAAGGGTGGAAAATGATCCCCAAGGAGAGAGGAGTGTAGTGGTATAATTTTTGTAGTGTTTGGAGGTGATTTAGGCCTTCAAAGATGGGAGAGAAGTTTTGAGCTGGTGGGGGAAGCTCAAATCTCCATTGAAGAGAAGGGAGGAAGAAGAGAGTCTGAATGGGTAAAAACGTGAGAAAGAGCTGGTAAGGGAGTGAGGATGAGAGAGAGAGTCAAACTTGCTTTTACTTTACACTTTTGGAATTTGTCCTTTTGTGCATAAGAGAGAATAAAGAAGAGGGGGGGTTGGAAATCATCCCACACACCCATAATTGGGTTTTTCCTGATTTTTATTTACAAAGGGGGAAGGTTAGTTTGGTTTTATTACACTTAACACCCCACAAGTTCTCGTTTTTGCACTATTCACTAACTGGAACCTGTTTTCTGGAAATTTCTCGTTTAATTAATTTTAATGGATCTAGACCTTCAATAATGTCTAAT
Organism: Limonium bicolor; assembly: GCA_023374045.1. Lineage (NCBI taxonomy): Eukaryota > Viridiplantae > Streptophyta > Magnoliopsida > Caryophyllales > Plumbaginaceae > Limonium > Limonium bicolor. Next base: position 72,008,362 of record CM041783.1, read on the forward strand.
TATAGATATTTAATTGACCATAATTATTACGGGTCTATTTAACCCGCTTAAAGTCACGTTTTCCCAGTTTCCTCGAAAAACGCGCTTTAAGGTTTGTTTGTGTTTTTAATCCGTTTTATGGATCTTTTTTCTTCGGGAATTGATCCCTCATGTTTATTTAGGCGTAATTAAGCTTCTAAATTCCTCATTAGCCTAATTAATCACTGTTTTAAATTTTGGGGTATTTCAATCTACCCCCCCCCCCTAAGGAACGTTGCCTTCAAAGTTGTTCAAAGTTGGTGAATTATTATCTTTGTTCAATTGACACTCAATTGTCAAAGATCACACAACACTACACCTTACAGAATTGAAATTATGTCACACAAGGGTATTCGCATCAAACACAAGCACATCACAATACAAACACCATTCTCAACACAATCCAAGCAATGCCAATCAACTTCAAGCACCAACCAATTCAACAATTGTAATCAACGCTCTACAACTAACCCACTGGTTGTTACACTTAAACCAAGCAAATGTAATACAACTTACATACAATGCAATGCTATCCCAATGCAATGCAAAAACAAAATGGCTCTACCCCCCTTAAAAAGGGGTACGCCCTGTACCCTCTAAGCACTAGACAACCTAGTCTACAAAAAGCTGTGTGTACTTCACCATCATGGCGTCCTCTAGTTCCCAAGTCGCTTCCTCAATGTCGTGGTTTGACCACAAGACTTTCACCATTAGCATTGACTTATGGCGAGTGTCTTTAGTCTTGGTATCAAGGATTTGCAATGGAGTCTCAACATATCTCATCGTCGGCTCTAGGGATAGATGTTCGGGCTCTAGAACATGAGAGGGTTTGGCAATGTCCTTTTTGAGTTGTGAAACATGAAACACATCATGAACACATCCCAACTCCTTAGGTAAGGCTAGCCTATAGGCTACAGATCCAACTCTCTCCGTAATCGTGTACGGCCCTACAAACTTCGGGCTTAGCTTGCCCCTCTGGCCAAATCGAAACACGCCCTTCATAGGCGAAACGCACAAGAACACTTGATCGCCCACAGCAAACTCAAGGTCGGGTCATCTCACATCAGCATAAGGTTTCAGCCTATCTTGGGCTGCTTTCATATTCGCTCGAATCTGCTGAACTTCAGCTTGCACTTGTTCAAGGTATTCCGGTCCGATTATGACCGCTTCACTCGACTCATCCCAACACAAAGGGGTACAGCAAGGTCTACCATACAAGGCTTGGAATGGCGACATCTTGATCGAAGCGTGATAGCTATTATTATATGAGAACTCGATTGGAGGCAACTTATCAATCCAATTCCCCTGAAAGTCTAAAGCGCATGTTCTAAGCATGTCCTTGAGTGTCTGGACGGTCCTTTCTATTTGACCATCGGTTTGCGGATGAAACGCGGTGCTAAGCTTCAACTTAGTACCTAGCGCTTCCCGTGTAGCCCTCCAGTATCTCGAAAGAAATCTGGTATCGCGGTCAGATACTATAGTCTTCGGGACTCCGTGGTGTCGACTGATCTCCCGGTCGAATAGCTCAGCAAGCTTCGCCACCTTCCAGGTGTCCCTCATCGGTATAAAGCGGGCAACCTTGGTGAGGCGATCGACAATGACCCAAATCATGTTGAGTCCTCCCCTAGCAGGTGGGAGTCCAACAACAAAATTCATGGAGATATCACGGAATTTCCACTCCGGAATTGGCATAGATTGTACCATTCCGCCCGGTCTTCGGTGCTCAAATTTCACCTTCTGGCACGTGAGGCACCTCAGAACATACTTAATCACATCAGATTTCATTCCTGGCCACCAGAAGTACCTCTTCATGTCTTTGTACATCTTGGAGGCTCCCGGATGGACAGATAATGAAGAACAATGTGATTCTCGTAGAATGTGATCTCTCAACTCAGCATTGCTTCGAGGAAAGCATAATCTGCCATTCAGCCGGATCAGACCATCTTCATGCAGTTTGAAGTCATACTTTTGGCTCTCAAATGTACCCTCTGTTATCTTCTGTCTGATCTCTACTATATAAGGGTCGCTCATCTGAGCCTCTCGCACCTCATCAACCAAGCTAGAAGAAGCGAGTAGCGAATGGAGAGAGTGTGCTCGGTGGCTCAGGGTGTCGGCTACAACGTTTGCCTTCCCTTCTTTATACTGAAGGTCGATGTCGTAATCAGATAAGAATTTCGTCCACCTTCTCTATCTCAGATTCAGTTATTTCTGTGTGAATACATATTGCAAGCTTTTATGATCAGAATAGATGGAAATGCTAACCCCATATAGATAGTGCTGTCATATGTTCAATGCGAAGACAATGGCTCCTAGCTCAAGATCATGTGTCGGGTAATTCTCCTCATGCTTTTTCAGCTGGCGGGAGGCATAAGCTACAACCTTGCCATGTTGCATGAGTACGCATCCCATGCCTTTGCCTGATGCATGACAATACACCTCGAATCCCTTTATGCCCTCTAGAAGAGTGAGAATGGACGCTGAGGTCAACGAGTCTTTCAATCTCTGAAACAATTCTTCACAATCATCTGTCCATAAAAACAGCACATTTTTCTTCGTCGGTAATGTCATGGGATTTGAGACTTTCGAAAAATCTTTCACAAACCGTCGGTAGTAACTGGCTAGACCAAGAAAGCTCCGGATGTCGGAAACATTCTTAGGTCTAGGCCATGACCGTACTGCTTCAATCTTAGTTGGGTCAACTAAGATACCCGCGCTCGAGATCACGTTACTGAGGAATGATACCTGATCAAGCCAGAACTCGCATTTAGAGAACTTCGCATATAGCTGGTTCTCGCACAGTGTCTCAAGTACACGTCTCAGGTGGCTCTCATGCTCATCTCTAGATTTCAAATATACCAGTATGTCATCGATGAAGACTACCACTGAAGTATCCAACTGATCACTGAATAAATGTTCAACAAGTCCATGAACTTAGCTGGTGTGTTTGACAGTCTGAATGGCATCACTGTAAACTCAAAGTGGCCATATCTCGTACGGAACGTTGTCTTCTCAATATTGGGTTCTCTGATGGAAATCTGATGATACCCAGATCAGAGGTCAATCTTGAAGAAGACTGAAGCTCCCTTCAACTGATCAAAACGGTCGTCGATGCGCGGTAATGGGTACTTGTTCTTCACAGTGACCGTATTAAGCTCGCGGTAATTGATGCAGAGGCGGAGGCTACCATCCTTCTTCTTCACGAAGAGGACCGGTGCTCCCCAGGGTGATATGCTCGGGCGTACAAACCCCTTGTCAAGTAAATCTTTCAACTGTTCCTTCAACTCAGCCATTTCTGCCGGTGCCAGACGGTACGGTGCCCTAGCAATCTGACCCGTACCTGGCATAAGCTCAATCTCAAATTCAACTGCTCTTAACGGTGGCATGCCGGGAAGTTCCTTCGGAAACACATCCGGGAACTCTGACACTACCAGTGTGTCGGCGCTGAATTCAGGGCCTCGCTCCAAGTCTTGCACATAACAAAGGTATACCTTGTGCCCTTTTATGAGCTCTCGGTACATGGACATGGAGGATATAATCGTAGTTGAAGGCTCTCTAGGTCTCTGGTGGTATGAAACTGTAACCCCAGATGGACTCCTGAGCAGCAATCTATGCTCGGCGTAGAGGATTCACCCCTTATGCCGCTCCAACCAATTCATCCCGACTATCAGGTCAAATCCCAAACCATTGAATTCGATGAAGGAAATGGCAAACTCTTCGCCCTTAATCTGGATAGTGGCAGCTCAGAAGTACTTTGTGCATTTCACTCGCTCCTTCGACGGGAGCGTAACCATGAAATCTGGTAGCTCATCTGTGTCTAGCCCCAACCTCTTCGCGAATGATGACGAGACAAAGGTATAAGAGGCGCCGGAGTCGATTAGTACAATGGCATCAATGCCATTCACCGGAAAGGAACCCGTGATTATAGTGCCGCTCTTATCGGCCTGTGTCTATGTAAGGATTCTTAGGGCACCTTCCGTACTGAGTCCACAACCTAATGTGTAACACCCCTACAACGCTCCTATCATCTACCGAAATCGCAGCGGAAATAACCAGCCAAACAATAACTAACGCTTTGGTGTTACAACGCCGTTAACCACCCACGTGGTTAACTAGGCAGAATAAATACAAGTGTATCAGTCTGATGATCAGACTCCCGAGCATAGTAACTAACATCCATATATATACATAACCAACCATGCCGAGTATTTAATTTACAACACACCTCCAAACCATAACCACCCAACACTGTATAACAACGGTATCGAAATGTAACGCCTCGGGAGCACAGGCGCATCCCGGGCTCAACAACCTACTTATCCAAAAGTTTATCAACAACCTAGGACCTAGAGCCACTCTGCCTCTTCGATCCTCATCCTGCAATAAAAATATGGAGCCCCCGAGGGGGTCAGCACCTTTGCTGGTATGGCTAACGCGCAGCCCATCGACTACCGGGATACGCGCACCAATTGTCATAATAACATGGCATTCATTTTAGAACATCCAACATATATATATACATATACCATAGCATAGCAAGGGAAGTTGCATAGCATCACAACATCAATACATAACACCATAAACTCGGTCCTCACAAGGAACCTTCCACCATAGTTAGTATACCACATGAGCCTAGAGATTTTTACCAATCCCATGTTAAGCTCGTTACCATCCTCGTTACCGTCCAGTTATATAGAACGGTTAACTTGTACCCAAGGTTTGTCGGATATAGTAATCCCAAGCACACCGAAATAACATACGTATGCCCCTGTGGCCCGACGTGAGTCAGTAACTAGCTTTGGATAAGCTAAGGGAAGGTAGAAACCAAATTGGAATACCACCTATACATACACCAAGAGAGCCGAACCGGATATGATAGCGACTCCCGTCCATCACACGCGTGGCCGGAACATACCGGACTCCTCACCCCCTCCCCCCCCCCCCCCCCGATTAGCACTTGTTAGTGATCACACAATATTTTGTTAAGTCACATACAAGCAAATGTTTAGGTCTTGTTAGACAACCAAGGGAAGGAGTCCACAACATTTCAACATCTTAATGTATAACAACTGTAAACTCTTTTCATGCCTTAATCTTATAAGGTCGTAACACACAGAAAAGCAACAACACCCAAGCCGTGTAAACCGGTAGGCAACAGACTGCAAAAAACCATACCTTGGTCCCTGCCTCGACTGGTTTCCACCTTGAGAGATTCCTAAACACATTTAGTAACGTCGGTTAATTAACGCACTAGTCCACTGTCACATTAACTACTTCACATTTCTAGTTGTTACATTTCCACATTTTGTTTTAACTTCCCATCTTTAAAATGTCATTATAACACTCCTAACATGTCTTATGGAACCTTATATATCCTTCCTAACTTATCCCTATCATTAACACCATTTAAATACCTAAAAACTAAGTTTTATATGGTCCGGGACTTGGTCCCTAGCTTAGGTCCCGGACCATATGCTAACTCAGCTCTCGGGGGTAATTCAGGGGGTGGTCCGGGTCCTTGTACAAGACCCAAGTCCCGGACCACATTGCTATGTGACCCTCGGCCTATTTTACACCCCTGGTCCGGGACTTTAACCAGCACCTAGGTCCCGGACCAAACCTACAGAATTGATAAAATGTCACTTTTCAAATGTTGTTACATTAGTTCTCCACCTCCATTAATTGTATAACTTTACCAAGTGTTTCCTAGGTATATTCTAATGTCTAGATATCATCTTAAACACACCTAAATCCATGTTTCACTTGTTACTCATTTTTTTTATAAATTCACTAACACTTACAACTTTACATTAGGTTTCCAAATGATGTTTCTTACCTAAGAAAACTACTATCCCAAAATGCTTTCTCCTCATCCTAACATCATCTCTTAAGCACCATTCCTTACCAACCTAAACCCTAGTTGATGTCTAAGTCCTTCTTGTCTACCTAGAACACCTTAAGACATTATTTCTTCTCTTAATACACACACTTAGTCATTTTTCTAACACTTCTAATTCCTCAAGCCTTACATTAACACCTAGAACTCCTTGGGTATTTCCTAAATTTTGACATGGTTTCTCCTAGAACATTACTAAACAAAACACATCGTTTTCCCTCATTAATCACACAAGAACACCTAAAATCACCAAGAACACTCTCATACACAACTTCACCAAATTTACACTACATTACAATATAGTGCATAATTTAAATTGCATGGCACTTAGGCCCTTAAAGTGCTTAAACCATAACACTGAATTTCCCACAATATATATGCCTTTAACCTACAAATACACTCAACACACATATTCCCTTTACTAGTCCTCTTGAGAACTCTTTACTAAGTCATTCACCATTTGCTCTTTAGGTAGTTAAATAAGCATTTATAAGCTCATTTCTCCTAAGGCATTAAACAACATTTAAATTAGTAGATTTACCTCTTTTTCCAAAACACTTCCTTCTTGATTCCTTACAAAACCGTATGGTATTTTGGTTCCTTGTCAAGTTCTAGACAATATCAAACACCCAATGAGTATTCAAGCTTTGAGCTTCATCTCATTGTAAACCCTAATTTGACATTGTTTCAAAACATTAATGTAGTTATTTTACCTTGGTCTTTGAAGGGAGTTTGAATATATAACAGAGAGGACTCCACCTAGTCCATGAAGAGTTGAAATGAAGCTAGAACAAAGTCACACAAAGAGTTATATCAAGTGTATTTTCGGACATGACAAAAACAAGGAGGAAACTTGATTTTTGTTTGAGATTCCTTACCTAGAAGCAAAGGAGAGTAATAATATGTCAAATACAAGCTCAAGCTCCTTCAATGGTGGAACCCTTGGCACCGAAATGGAGCTCTTGGAGTTTTGAGAAGATAGGAATGAAGAGCTTGATGAGAGGAAGAGATTGGTGGTCTTTGTTTTTGATTGGACAAATGAGCAAGATTTAACAAGTGGTCAAAGTTGGAGTTTCCATGGTGATAGTGGTATTACCGTGAGAGAACAAGGAAGAAGGAAGAAGAGAGGTGTTTGCAACCGTGGGAATGAAGGAAGGAATGAGAATGAGATAGAATTTGCTTTTAAGAGATATTTGTAGTAATAAAGTAAAAAGTAGTTTTATTTACTTATCTTTATTACTTAATACCTTAATAAGAGAGTGGTGAGTCACCACACTTAAGGAAACCGGCCCCCTTATAATATGAGGGTATTATAGTCTTCATTTGTCATTTAATTACTTATACAACATATGTTACAAATAGCTTATAAAATCACTATTCACCTAAACAAGGCACTTAGAAGTGAAATTTTTGATTTCCCATTAATATAGCCCCCAAATGTGATACTAATAGTACACATATATATTTAAGAGTAATGATGGACATTTAGCCACTCAAAACTCATTTACAAGACAATTTTTCAAAAACGTGCTTTAAGACTTCTTAAGCACATTTGTGTTTTAACTGTTTTCAAGCTTGGTTTTCTTGGTAATTGGTTTAATATGTTCATTATATATAATGAAGTCTTGGTAAGCTCATTAGGTCTCACTCAAGTTTATCCCAAGCTTAGAGCACATTTTGGCTCTTATTGACTTTAAAGCACTTTTGTGTTTCCTTTGTTTAAATTTGTTTACTAAGGTTTCTAAGACTCTTTTTAGTCTTAATAAATCATGTTTTAATGTTTAAACAACATACCAAGGTTTGGGGTATTTCAATCTACCCCCTTAAAAGAACTTTGTCCCCAAAGTTCATACTTCCCACATATCTTACTATAGAACACGGGACACTCTTATAACACCACACTTCCAAACATCATACCAACACACACCATCATACTTCACCACAACGGACTCGAGGTCCAAACCATAATACCATTCAGACCCACGGTCTGTAACATAACATAGACAATGTATAATATACATGTCGTACACAACCATAACCGAAACGGCTCTACCCCCCTTAAAAGGGGTACGCCCCGTACCCTATACATATAAACACTAAGAAGCAAACAATGACGGGTGCTTCGCCTTCATCTTATCTTCCAGCTCCAAGTGGCCTCCTCAACGTCCTGGTTAGACCAGAGGACCTTCACCAGTCTCACAGCTTATGGCGAGTGTCTCGAGTCTTAGTATCCAGATCTGTACGGAGTCTCCACTGATCGCATGGTCGGACTCTAAGGTTAGCCTTTCCGCTGAAGCACATGAGACGGATGAGGCATATACTTCTTCAACTGGACACATGAAATACATCATGTACCTGCCCAGCTCGGCGGGTAAATCAAGTCTATAAGCTCCCGGGGCCGATCGCTCCGTCACAACATAAGGACCCACATATTCGGGCTCAACTTGCCCTTCTGCGCCAAACGAAATACTCCCTTCATGGGGGATACCCTAAGAAATACCTGATCGCCTACGGCGAACTCCAGGTCACGTCTGCGCACGTCAGTGTACGACTTCTGTCTATCCTGAGCTGCTTTCATGTTTAGCCCCGGATTTGGCGAACTTCTGCCTGAACTTGCTCAAGATACTCTGGTCCTATAATGACCGTCTCACTCGACTCATCCCAGCATAAAGGCGTGCGCATGGTCTACCGTACAATGCCTGGAAGGGAGACATCTTGATCGATGCATGATACTGTTGTTGTACTAAACTCGATCAGATGTAACTTATCAATCCAGCTGGTCTGAAAGTCAAGTGCACAAGCACGTAGCATATCTCAAGTGTCTGGATGGTGCGCTCACCTCTGACCATCTGTCTGTGGATGAAAAGCTCGTGCTCAATTTCAGTTCAGTACAAGTGCCTCTCGGGTAGCTTCCAATATCTGGATAGGAATCTGGTATCTCTGTCATGATACTATCGTTTTCGGAACCCCATGATGTCTTACAATTTCCTTATCGAATAGTTCTGCCATCTTGGCCACTTTCCAGGTGTCCTTCATCGGAATGAATCGAGACACCCTTGGTCAGTCGGTCTACCACAACCCAAATCATATTTAGACCTCCCCTTGTAGCGGAAGCCCTACCACGAAGTCCATAGATATGTCATGGAACTTCCACTCTCCGGCACTGGCATGGCTGCACCATACCACCAGGCCGTCGGCTCAACTTGACCTTCTACAATTGAGACACCTCAACACATAGTCATTCACATCCTTTTTCATTCCAGCCCACCAGAAATATCTTTTCATACCTTTATACATCTTTGAAGCTCCGGGGTGAATCGAAGTAGTATAACAATGAGATTCATCAATATGCGCCTTCAGCTCAGCGCTACTCCTGGGTATACACAACCGCCCATTAAGCCTAATCAGTCATCATCGTGGAGTCTGAGTCGTACTTCTGACCCTCGAATGTGCCATCAATAAGCTTCTGTCAATTTCCACCATATACTGATCCGTCATCAGAGCACTCCGCACCTCTTCAACCAGCCAGTATGAGAGACTAGCGAATGGAGAGAGTGTGCTCGGCGACTCAATGCGTCAGCTACCACTTTGCCTTACCCTCCTTGTACTGTAAATCGATGTCATAATCATTCAAGAATTCAACCCACCTTCTCTGCCTCATGTTCAACTCTTTCTGAGTGAATAAGTATTTCAAGCTCTTGTGGTCAGAGTAAATCGTCACACTTACCCCATACAAGTGATGTCGCCATATCTTCAGTGCGAAGACAATGGCCCCCAATTCTAAGTCGTGGGTAGGGTAGTTCTCCTCATGCTTCTTCAGCTGTCGGGAGGCGTAAGCCACGACCTTCCCGTGTTGCATCAACACACAACCCATACCCCTGCCTGATGCGTCGCAATAGACCTCAAAACCATCTGGACCGTCTGGTAATGTCAGAACCGGTGCAGATGTCAGAGCATCCTTGAGACTCGTGAAAGCTCTCTCACAGTCGACTGTCCACTCGAATGGTGCATCCTTTTTCATCAAGGAAGTCATCGGCTTCGAGACACTGGAGAAGTCCTTCACAAATCTCCTATAGTAACCTGCCAGACCAAGGAAGCTCCTGATGTCGGTAACTGTCTTCGGCCTAGGCCAGGTGCGCACTGCATCTATCTTTGCCGGATCAACAGCGATCCCGGCCTCAGAAATCACATGTCCAAGGAATGATACTTGGTTCAACCAAATTCACACTTAGAAAATTTAGCATACAGTGATTCTTTCTCAATGTTGCAATACATCTCTCAGGTGGCTTTCATGCTCACCTCTCGATTTCGAATACACAAGTATGTCATCGATGAAGACTACCACTGATTTGTCCAACTGATCTTGGAACAAACGGTTCATTAAGTCCATGAACTTTGCTGGTGCATTCGACAAGCCAAACGGCATAACTGTGAACTCATAATGCCCATACCTAGTTCTGAAGGCTGTCTTTTCTATGTCACTGTCACGGATGGCAATCTGGTGGTATCCGGAACGTAAGTCTATCTTGGAGAACACTGATGCTCCCCTCAGCTGATCAAATAGATCGTCGATGCGTGGTAAGGGGTAACGGTTCTTCACCGTAACAGCATTCAGCTCCCGATAATCAATACAGAGGCGGAGGCTACCGTCCTTCTTCTTCACGAAGAGGACCGGCGCTCCCCATGGTGAACACTAGGGCGGATAAAGCCCTTGTCGAGTAGGTCTCTCAGCTGCTCCTTGAGCTCTGTCATCTCTGCTGGAGCCATACGATAAGGCGCTTTCGCAATGGGCCGGTGCCCGGAACTAGATCAATCTCAAACTCAACCTCTCGTGCTGGCGGCATGCCCGGCAGTTCCTTAGGAAATACATCAGGAAACTCCGACACTACCGGCACATCTGGGCTAAACTCAGGGTCTCTCTCTATGTCCTGGACATAGCAGAGGTACACATCATTCCCTCGTCGTAACTCACGATACATGGCCATGGCGGTGATGATCTGTGTCGAAGGCTCCCTGGGCCTCTGGCGGTATGATATAGTAACCCCAGATGGACTCCGAAGAAGCAGTCGATGCTCGGCACACAGGATTCTGCCCTTGTACCGCTCCAACCAGTTCATCCCGACAATCACATCAAACCTAATCCGTCGAACTCTATCAAGTCGATCGGAAACTCCTCATCCATGATTCGAACAACAGCATCTCGGTAGTAGCGGGTACACTGATCCGCTCTTTCGACGGGAGAGTGACCACGAAGTCTGGCATCTCTTCACCGTCTAACCCCAGCCTCTTCGCAAATGATAGCGAAATGAATGTGTGTGAGGCTCCAGAGTCGAACAAGATCGATGCATCCACGCCATTCACTGGAAAGGTACCGGTGAGGATTGTGCCGCTCTTGCCGGCTTCTGCCTTATTGCAGACACTCAGTATACCTCCCGTTCCGAGTGCACAGCCTAATTCATTGGCAAACTCATAAGTATTCGGTAACAACACGTTGATACACTCCAAAACAACATTCCTTTATTCATTAACACAGTCTTTACACCATAATTGGTTACATTGTAGACATTGCTAGATATAGTTCCTTTGTCAAACCACTGGCTTAATACATTACATGATTACACAAGGCTCAAAACTGCCTGAAAGTCAAATTTAAACGTCCAGGTTTCATGTGTGTGGCATTGATCACTGCCGACGGTGCGGTATTCAGTTTGATCTTTCTGATGCCATGGTATAGCATCCTTGATTGTCCACCCATGATTAGTACATCTCCCGATTTCAGCAGTAGCTTCTTTGCGAGATCAGCACGCTTCTGCTCGCCATACACAAACACTGCGGTATCACCAATGGACCAAGACACCACGGGTACTCCCTTACTTAGAGACTCGGGTGACTCGTCCTTGTCTTGGTGTATACCTAACCGTCCACCTTTCTGGTAGAAGTTCACAATGCATAAATCTGCTTTCACACTTGGAATTGATTCCGTTTCAACTTGCTGAGCAATTCCCACGGCGTGGTTAACGACCGCGTGGAACTCCTCTGGTATACTTGCTACTGTTGCTCCATCTTCAGCTCGTACTTCTTGATATGACTTGGTGTAAGGGTTCCAGTCCTTACCCATGCACATCATCTTCAATTGCATCCTTGCTCCGTTCGGGTATTCGGGTGTGTAGAACCCTCCTGGTTTTGCTCCAAGTTCGTCGCATCGTCTGATGATGTGGATTTGTGCTTCCGGTGTCAGGTATCCATTTAAAAGTATCATACCTGGCTGGATGACCTGACATTGCTCCAATGGAAAGTCGGTGATGTTGATGGCGGTTTCTTCAGGGTTTGGTGTGGGCGGGATTGGATAGCAGATATTGAAGGTTCCTAAGTTTCAAATTGTCTAATTTTAGGTGTTTTCCACATTATATTCTAACTCTTTACTTATATGTTTATACCCTTAGACTTGCTAACACTCATGCATGAAATGCGGTAAGCAATCACTTTTTCATTGAACAGTTTAGGCGGTACCTGGTCTCGAAGAGGATCCTGGTGCCTCAGACCGGTCCACCACATTCAGGGCGGCCTTGCCGGACCCCGTAGCCTTCCCCTTCTGGGATTCAGTGTACTTCTTGTCAGAAGTTTGCTGGGTGATCGCCCTCGGGTGTCAGTGGTCGCGGTAGTCTTACCCTTCCACTGCCCCTTTGGCTTGTAGTCCCTACCATTGGGGTTCGTCCAGCACTCAAACTCACGGTGCCCCATCTTCTGGCAGTAATGACACTTCACGTCATTCCCCTTGCAGTCTTTGCCGGGGTGGTCTCCATTGCACCACTTACAGTAAAAGTGGCGCTCCGGTCCAGAACCCGCGCTAGCTGCTACAACAACACACAATCAATACTCATTTCCCACCTTAACAACACACACCTCAACTAGATACACATGGTTAAGTAATTACCCTTAGGCGGGTAGGAGCGTAGAGGCTTCGCCGCATACGCATACGTGAGCTTCAGTGGCTCATCAGCTGTGGTGGTCTGGGCTTGGGCCTTGTCACCCTGGTACTGACCCTTCTGGGGCTGAGGGTAGGGTTTCTTTTTCTTTCCTCCCCCATGCCCTTGCTGACTCTGGCCCTCGTTGGTGGCCTTGCGCTTGTGCGCATTCTCCTCGTCCCTCAGACGGACGGTGATCTCCACGATAGCAGCGGCATGATAGCACTCCTATATTTGGGGTGTCAGTTATGCCCCGCCAATTAAACTCACATCACATTAACACACTGTACACACTTATTCACATTACACTGTAATTCCTTTACCTGCAAGGTGGTATATCCAGTAGGCCCCATGCCGTAGCGTAGGCGATAGTTCAGTCCGTTGTAGAAACGGTTCACAAGGATCCGGTCTGAGTACCCAGATCCGGTAGCAGGTGGATAAGTTCGATGAAGGCTGAGTAGTACTCATCTACCGTCATCTTATCCCCTTGTCTCAGACTATCCAACTCCAGGCGCTTGGCCTCTTGTACATGTATAGGGTAGTATTTGGCTCGCAGCAGAGCCGTGTACTCCCTCCACTGGAACGTCGGATCAGCAACTCTACCCTCGCGCACAAGCTTCCACCAGTTTCGTGCCGAGCCCTTCAAATAGTAAGCAGCAAGTCGTACCTTGACCTGCTCGGGTGGTGCTAGGGTTTCGAAGGCGGTCTCCATTTCGGAGACGTATGCCTCGAGCTTACGGGGATCGGTCTCCCCACTGAATGATGGCGGTCTAAGATCAGCCAACGCCTTGACCCAATTGGTCTCTCGTGGCGGTGGTGGTGGTGGCTGAACTCCGGGCTGTTGCCCTTGCTGAATAGCAGCAACTAGATCGGGTACCAACTGGGCTACGGCGGCTGCAACTGCCTCAGCCATAGTCTGTGCCGCAGTATCATCGCCCTGGTTACCCAAATCTCCAGTACCGCGCCCGCGGCCTCTCCCTCGTGGTCTACCTGCCATCTGAATTTATATGAACATTTCATTAGCATCATGCTTGCACATTTATCGGTCCAATGGTTATAGCATCTTCCCGACAACCAAGTAATTCCACACTTAGTTAGTGGTTAACCTTTCCAAATCTGTCCACTCAGGTTACTGTAGCTAGGTTTCCTAACTCGGTATATTCTTAAGCTCGGTATTCTAGTCATCAGAGCGATACTTCGCTCTGATACCACTTTTTGTAACACCCCTACAACGCTCCTATCATCTACCGAAATCACAGCGGAAATAACCAGCCAAACAATAACTAACGCTTTGGTGTTACAACGCCGTTAACCACCCACGTGGTTAACTAGGCAGAATAAATACAAGTGTATCGGTCTGATGATCAGACTCCCGAGCATAGTAACTAACATCCATATATACATAACCAACCATACCGAGTATTTAATTTACACACCCGCCAACCATAACACCCACACTGTAACAACGGTACGAAATGTAACGCCTCGGGAGCACAGGCGCATCCCGGGCTCAACAACCTACATCCAAAAGTATCAACAACCTAGGACCTAGAGCCACTCTGCCTCTTCGATCCTCATCCTGCAATAAAAATATGGAGCCCCCGAGGGGGTCAGCACCTTTGCTGGTATGGCTAACGCGCAGCCCATCGACTACCGGGATACGCGCAACCAATTGTCATAATAACATGGCATTCATTTTAGAACATCCAACATATATATATATACATATACCATAGCATAGCAAGGGAAGTTGCATAGCATCACAACATCAATACATAACACCATAAACTCGGTCCTCACAAGGAACCTTCCACCATAGTTAGTATACCAGTGAGCCTAGAGATTTTTACCAATCCCATGTTAAGCTCGTTACCATCCTCGTTACCGTCCAGTTATATAGAACGGTTAACTTGTACCCAAGGTGTGTCGGATATAGTAATCCCAAGCACACCGAAATAACATACGTATGCCCCTGTGGCCCGACGTGAGTCAGTAACTAGCTTTGGATAAGCTAAGGGAAGGTAGAAACCAAATTGGAATACCACCTATACATACACCAAGAGAGCCGAACCGGATATGATAACGACTCCCGTCCATCACACGCGTGGCCGGAACATACCGGACTCCTCACCCCCCCGATTAGCACTTGTTGTGATCACACAATATTTTGTTAAGTCACATACAAGCAAATGTTTAGGTCTTGTTAGACAACCAAGGGAAAGGAGTCACAACATTTCAACATCTTAATGTATAACAACTGTAAACTCTTTTCATGCCTTAATCTTATAAGGTCGTAACACACAGAAAAGCAAACACACCCAAGCCGGTGTAAACCGGTAGGCAACAGACTGCAAGAAAACCATACCTTGGTCCCTGCCTCGACTGGTTTCCACCTTGAGAGATTCCTAAACACATTTAGTAACGTCGGTTAATTAACGCACTAGTCCACTGTCACATTAACTACTTCACATTTCTAGTTGTTACATTTCCACATTTTGTTTTAACTTCCCATCTTTTAAAATGTCATTATAACACTCCTAACATGTCTTATGGAACCTTATAATATCCTTCCTAACTTATCCCTATCATTAGACATTTAAATACCTAAAAACTAAGTTTTATAGTGGTCCGGGACTTGGTCCCTAGCTTAGGTCCCGGACCATATGCTAACTCAGCTCTCGGGGGTAATTCAGGGGGTGGTCCGGGTCCTTGTACAAGACCCAAGTCCCGGACCACATTGCTATGTGACCCTCGGCCTATTTTACACCCCTGGTCCGGGACTTTAACCAGCACCTAGGTCCCGGACCAAACCTACAGAATGATAAAATGTCACTTTTCAAATGTTGTTACCTTAGTTCTCCACCTCCATTAATTGTATAACTTTACCAAGTGTTCCTAGGTATATTCTAATGTCTAGATATCATCTTAAACACACCTAAATCCATGTTTCACTTGTTACTCATTTTTTTTATAAATTCACTAACACTTACAACACTTTACATTAGGTTTCTAAATGATGTTTCTTACCTAAGAAAACTACTATCCCAAAATGCTTTCTCCTCATCCTAACATCATCTCTTAAGCACCATTCCTTACCAACCTAAACCCTAGTTGATGTCTAAGTCTTTCTTGTCTACCTAGAACACCTTAAGACATTATTTCTCTCTTAATACACACTTAGTCATTTTTCTAACACTTCTAATTCCTCAAGCCTTACATTAACACCTAGAACTCCTTGGGTATTTCCTAAATTTTGACATGGTTTCTCCTAGAACATTACTAAACCAAAACACATCGTTTTCCCTCATTAATCACACAAGAACACCTAAAATCACCAAGAACACTCTCATACACAACTTCACCAAATTTACACTACATTACAATATAGTGCATAATTTAAATTGCATGGCACTTAGGCCCTTAAAGTGCTTAAACCATAAACACTGAATTTCCACAATATATATGCCTTTAACCTGCAAATACACTCAACACACACATATTCCCTTTACTAGTCTCTTGAGAACTCTTTACTAAGTCATTCACCATTTGCTCTTTAGGTAGTTTAAATAAGCATTTATAAGCTCATTTCTCCTAAGGCATTAAACAACATTTAAATTAGTAGATTTACCTCTTTTTCCAAAACACTTCCTTCTTGATTCCTTACAAAACCGTATGGTATTTTGGTTCCTTTCAAGTTCTAGACAATATACAAACACCACAATGAGTATTCAAGCTTTGAGCTTCATCTCATTGTAAACCCTAATTTGACATTGTTTCAAAAACATTAATGTAGTTATTTTACCTTGGTCTTTGAAGGGTTTGAATATATAACAAGAGAGGACTCCACCTAGTCCATGAAGAGTTGAAATGAAGCTAGAACAAAGTCACACAAAGAGTTATATCAATGTGTATTTTCGGACATGACAAAAACAAGGAGGAAACTTGATTTTTGTTTGAGATTCCTTACCTAGAAGCAAAGGAGAGTAATAATATGTCAAAATACAAGCTCAAGCTCCTTCAATGGTGGAACCTTGGCACCGAAATGGAGCTCTTGGAGTTTTGAGAAGATAGGAATGAAGAGCTTGATGAGAGGAAGAGATTGGTGGTCTTTGTTTTTGATTTGGACAAATGAGCAAGATTTAACAAGTGGTCAAAGTTGGAGTTTCCATGGTGATAGTGGTATTACCGTGAGAGAACAAGGAAGAAGGAAGAAGAGAGGTGTTTGCAAACCGTGGGATGAAGGAAAGGAATGAGAATGAGATAGAATTTGCTTTAAAGATATTTGTAGTAATAAAGTAAAAAGTAGTTTATTTACTTATCTTTACTTACTTAATACCTTAATAAGAGAGTGGTGAGTCACCACACTTAAGGAAAACCGGCCCCCTTATTAATATGAGGGTATTAGTCTTCATTTGTCAATTTAATTACTTATACAACATATGTTACAAAATAGCTTATAAAAATCACTATTCACCTAAACAAGGCACTTAGAAGTGAAATTTTTGATTTCCCATTAATATAGCCACCCAAATGTGATACTATATAGTACACATATATATTTAAGAGTAATGATGGACATTTAGCCACTCAAAACTCATTTACAAGACAATTTTTCAAAAACGTGCTTTAAGACTTCTTAAGCACATTTTGTGTTTTAACTTGTTTTCAAGCTTGGTTTTCTTTGGTAATTGGTTTAATATGTTCATTAGTATATAAATGAAGTCTTGGTAAGCTCATTAGGTCTCACTCAAGTTTATCCCAAGCTTAGAGCACATTTTGGCTCTTATTGACTTTAAAGCACTTTTGTGTTTCCTTTTGTTTAAATTTGTTTACTAAGGTTTCTAAGACTCTTTTTAGTCTTAATAAATCATGTTTTAATGTTTAAACAACATACCAAGGTTTGGGGTATTTCATAATGATTCATAAACTTTGTAAGAATTGATGGTATAATGCAAGTGGGATTTAATAACCAACACTGCTCTTATTGATAAACATTCATCATACATTGTGTGTCTCTAATACACCTTGCTATTGTATTACATGATGTTACATGATTAATACTTCCTAAAGGTAAGGTTCAGGCATCCTGGTCTCATATGTGTGGCATTAATTATTGCCGATGGTGTCGTATTCATCTTGATCTTCTTGATACCATGATACAGCAACCTTGATTTTCCACTCATGATCAAGACATCTCCTGACTTAAGTATTATCTTCTCAGCGAGGTCTCCACGTTTCTGCTCGTCATACAAAAATACCGCGTCATCACCAATGGGGGCACTCCCCGTTCAAGAGATTCCATTGTCTCGTCCTTATCTTGGTGTAAACCAAGTCGTCCACCTTCTTCGTAGAAGTTAATAATACACAGGTCCGCTTCAAGTGTAGGAATTGGATCAGCTTCAAGTTGTTGTGCAATCTCTACAACTTGTGTGATGACTGTTTGAAGTTGCTTGGGTATTGCTGGTGGTGTTGCTCCGTCTTCCGCTCGCGTTTGTTGGTATGTTTTGGTATAAGGATTCCAATCCTTTCTCAAGCACATCATTTTCAGCTTCATCTTCGCTCCACCGGGGAATTCGGGTGTGTAAAATCCTCCTGGACCCGCTCCTAGCTCGTTGCATCGTCGGATGATGGAAATTTGTGCTTCGGTTGTTAGGTATCCTTTTAATAATATCATACCTGGTCGGATGACCTGACGCTGCTCGTTGGTGATATGGTAAGTGGTGATGTCATCTTCTTCGTGGAGTGGGTTTGAAGGGATTGGGTAACAGATATTGAAAGTTCCTATGGTTGCAAATTTCATCTAACGTGAGCTCTAGTTTTAACTAGTTCGGTTCATGCTCAATTCATACTAGGACTTCTATGTCATTCAAGTATTCACTCATGCAAATAACTGAAACATTTAGGCATGCTCTCAAGGATCAAAGGTGTTTGAAGGTACCTAAGCCGGTCGAGATACTGGATCCATCTCGGTCTATGATGTGCAAGGTCGGCTGCCTCTGTGGTGCGCCCTCTGAGCACCTCGGGACCCCTGTCCCTGTGAGGTCTGCTGGGCTTGAGCATCGCTAGATGCAACCTCCTTGCCTTCCCTCTGCTTGTAGCCCTAATAGTTTCCCTTGGGCTTTGATTTGTTTGGGCACTCGAAGGATCGGTGTCCCATTTGGCTGCACTCATAGCATCTCACCTCGTTTCCCTGGCAGTTGATGCCGGGGTGGTTCTTTCTGCGGATCTTGCAATTATAGTAACGGCCTTCAGAGTTGGTTTTACCATAGCCGGAACCAGAACCTGTGGTTTAAGTGTTAGCAACATCCTTTGTGGAAGTACTAATTCACATGTGTAAAAATTTTAATTCGGAGTTTTACCCTTAAGTGGGTGAGATCTCAGCGGCTTTGCAGCCACCGGCGCAGGATAGGCGAGCTGCAATGTCTCAGCTGCCTTGCCCTTCTCAGTATGGGCACTGCTATCTCCGGGGGTACTCTTTTGAGGAGGGTGGGTGTACTTCCCCTTCATTTTCTTCCAGCCCTTGTTCTGATGCTGCTCCTCTGAGCTAGCATTCTTAGTGTTGGATTTGCACTTGAGCGCATTTTCCTCGTCCCTTAGCTGGACGGTAATCTCAACATGAGATGCGGCATGGTAACACTCCTGAAGGTTTAGGGTGTCAGATGCTATTCTTTGCATAACAAGATACTAATTCGTATTGACAATGGCGTTAAGGGTTCATATCAATGTTTACCTGTAGAGAGGTAAACCGGGTGTAACCCATGCCGTACCGAAGGCGATGGCTCAGGCCGCCATAGAAGCGGTCGACCAAAACCTGTCCAGTGTACCCAAGGTCGGGTAGTAGTCGGAGGATGGAGGTGAAAGTGGTGTAGTATTCATTGACGGTCATCTTGTCCGTCATCTACAAAGCATCAAGCTCTAGCCGCTTCTTTGTCTTATGCTCAGGGTAGTATTTAGATCAGAGGAGGGCAGTGAAGGATGCCCAATCAAAGGTAGGATCGGCGGTGTGCTCGGCCTTGACGAGTGTGTGTGGCCGCTGAGATAGATATAGTGGCCAGGTGACTTCCTCATTTAACTACTTTTAAAATGTAAGTGATTGTTAATTTGATTATGGATAACGGCAATGATTAAAGTGTATGAAAGGTTACTATATTGGTAAATTATAAGGAACATTCAATTATATAAAATCATGTAATCCTCTTATTTAAAGTCAAACAACAAAAAAGGAGCTATAAGATATTCTACCCCACTTATGTAAAAGAGTCAAACTAAAGTGAGGGAAATTTCTTCCATTCAATTGCATCCCTTTATTTTGTTTCCTATACAATCCAAATTCCTCTTTACACCATCTGCACGCCCTCCTTTGTTACATTTGAATCCCTAAATGAAGTACAAAATGTTAATTGTTTTTTATAATAATTTTCAATTTTAGTTGGAAGTTTAAAACTAATAATTATAAAAAAAATTAGTAATTGTTAAGCAAAAAATCATAGTTTTAGAGGAAAATTGTACTAATATTCTTTTATTATATAATTTTCAATGAACTAGTCTGAAACATTAATAGGAGCAAATTTAGAAACAACATGAACTTAATTTTGAAAAAATGGTTTAAAATGTTGAACAATGTGTATTGCTAATATGACACGTAATTGATGTTTAAAAATGGCAAAAAAAATAGAAATTGTATAATTATATTGATACTGTTTTATTATAAAATTTCTGATGAACAACTAGTATTACATTTTTGAACAGTTTATAAAAATAGTTGAACATATGGTCCAAAAGATTGAACAACTAATTTTATATTTCTAAACATGAACGGTAACTTAAAAAAATAACAAATCTTTTTTTTTGAACTAAGTGTTTAAAAGTTGAACAACTAGTACCGTGTATCTACACACAAACTTAAAATTTAAAACGGTAATCCAATTTAAAAGTATCAAATTGTACTAATATTCTTTTATTATATAATTATGCATGAACATCTAGTCTGAAATATTAATCTGAGCAAATTTTAGAAACAACAAGAAATAAATTTTGAACAAATGGTTTAAAATGTAGAACACCGTGTAACGCTAATATGAACATGCAACTTGTGTTCAAAAAAAAGAAAATTAAAGAAATCCAAATGGTATAATTATATTGACATTGTTTTATGATTAAAATAATTGATGAATAACTAGTATCAAATTTGTGAACAGTTCATAAAAAATAGTTGAACATATGGTTCAAAAGATTGAACAACTAATTTATAGTTGTAAACATGAATGTCGCTTAAAAAAAGGAACAATATGAAATAAATTGTGAAGAAAGTGTGTTAAAATTTGAACAAGTAGTACCGTGTATCTGAACACAAACTTGAAAGTTTTTAAAATGATAATCCAATTTTAAACAGTCAAATTGTAGTAACATTTTTTCTCACCGGTTGTCAATTGGTTGAAGATGAAAGTAGCATATGATAAATAAAATCTATCGTATAGTGGTAAAAAAAGGAGATCGACGGTTATATAGCTTAAATGTGGTTATGGCGTTGAGACATCATTAAATTCCGCCGTTTTACTCATCGATGCCAGTAGTAAAAGATTTTGTTCCGATTTGAGTTTAATTTGAACTGGGTGAGAGTAGATGAAAAAAAAACAATGATATTTTGTGAGGTGTTTGTAGATATTTAAGAGACATGGGCCTTTTAAACCCTAAATTGTTAAAATATTTTCTAAATTAGTGAAGAATTTAAAATGATTTATTTTATATAATTTTAAAGAACAAAATATGAATATAAAGATTCTCACTTATTTATAAGTGCCACAACAGCGACCGGGGCTTCCGTACGACACTTTTTAAAATAACACATTGTATTATAACTTTAATATGCCACATAGTGTAAAAGATTAATTTTGGCTTACTGGTCTCATTCGGTAGAAAGTTATAATTGGGTCCATGTAGCGTTAGGGTGCACTCGTTCAGTTAGTAGATTAATGTATTTTTGCAAAAGTTACGCTTATATGTGTTACTTCATGACCGGTGTAGATTAATAAACCTCACAAATAGTTTATACTCTACCCTATTCATAGTATAAGTTGATGTATCTATACTTAAATCTGTGTACGACTTTATAAAAAAAATCTTTGCATTTGGTTTCCTTGGCTCGTGATGAGCGAACAAAAGCCAATAATAAGAGACTTCTTGTCTACGGCTGAATTCTGTTAACTGTGTTGTATTCACTTTTATCGTTTAAACCTCTTTCAATTTCATTGATTACTAATTACGGTCAATAAAATGAGAAATATGAACGCGCAGGGCACGCGCCCCTTCTTAGAGTTTTAGGGTCTATCTTCCTCTCGAAGATTGATCGACGGTGGTACGGTGTTGTTTGTTCTACGCGGAGCCACCGATGAGAGTCGCTGCTGCTTAATAATACTGTTTTGTTTGAAGATCTCAAAGTTCCGAGTTCCAATTTGGTGGCGAGATTTATCGGGGACACAACCCGTGTCTTCTGGTGCTTATATTTCTCTTTTGGTCATTGCCGCTGGTGGGTTGTGATTGTCGTTCATGGAGAATGAAGAAGAGGCTGTCGTATCTTTGAATAAGTTTCGTAACTCGGGCAAGTTCGCTGGTCAACACAAAGATTTGAGGGGAAATACAGAGATGAATTGTAGGGATGCCACAATGGGCGAGTTTGCTGGGCAACGTTCGGAGTTCCAAGAAGATATGTTCGAAGAAATTTTTGATGACGAAGAGAAGGAGATAGACGATGATCCAAAATGTCCGGTAATTTGTTTGACAAAAGAGTAGAAACTAAAGTTTCACACCCCATGGCGCAATGCGCTAATTGTGAAGCTCCTCGGGAAATCTCTCCCAATGCACATTCTGAATGATAGATTAAAAAGCCGATGGAAACTACGCGGAGACTTTTCAATGGATGACCTATCGAATGGTTTTTTCAAGATAATTTTCAGCAACCAAGAAGATCTCCGGTATGTTCTCTCAGAAGGTCCGTGACCCAAAATGGACCACTATTTATCAATTCGGTGATGGCGACCGAATTTTAACCCGAATACTGAAGCCCTTTCCTCTCTCGAAGTTTTGGTGAGATTTCCGGACCTACCTAGCGAATATTATAATGTGGAATTCTTGACGTTAGTCGGTTCTAGGGTTGGAAAGGTTAAGAAGATGGATCTCACATTTTCTCTGTTTGGGAAGTCACGGTTAGCTAGGGTGGCCATTGAAGTTGACCTTACTAAACCACTTCTGGCAAAATACAAGTTCAGGCCTAGGATAATGAAAATTGAGTATGAGGGGCTTCATCTTGTCTATTTCAATTGCGGTTGTTATGGGCATAAAGATGAGGCATGTCCATTCAAAGATCAAGGGGGCGAAGTCCACCAGGAGAGTGGGGTTAAGTTGGTTCCCGATCCCACCGATGGAGAGTTGCACCATGTTATAGAAGACTGTGGTCAATGGATGGTTCCTAAGAGAAAGAATACGGCGAGAAAGTTTACTAAAGCCAAGGCGGGAGTTCCAGAAGTTAGGCAGAATCATCCTGGGATAAAACCGGGTTTCTTGGTGCTATATGAGGAGCGTACGAATTCTCCTGACGCTCATGGGATCCAGGAGGTTACGAATTTGCGGGGTATGGAGTTTCAGGAAAAGATGGAGAACACTGGTGCAATCCCAAACAAGGCGAAGACCTCCACCGCCAAATCCAAAAAGGCGGATTCGACAAACAAAGCTGTTACACCTTTTGATGATTCAAATAAGGCTCACCGATGATTTGGAAGCACTGGTCAGAACTCTAATTCTGATCGAAAATGTTCCGACACTTCAGAAATCCTTTCTATGGCTCCTGAACCTCAAGTCCGTCGATCGATGACACAAAACCATCAGCTACCTGAAATTGATTACTCCAAGGTAAGTCCTTCTGGGACTGAGGTAAGTATTTCAATCCATGACTGATTTATTTTAATTATGTTAAGGAACATTATTATGTGGAATGCGAGGGGGGCTTTAAAACTGAACTTTCATAGAGCTATGAAGGAGTTGATTCGTGTTAATAACCCTGATATTGTGGTAATTATGGAACCTAGAATTAGTGGGTCCATAGCTGATTCTATCTGTGTTAAGTTAGGCTTCAGTGATGTCTACCGTGTTGATGTGAATGGTTTCAGGGGAGGGATTTGGATTCAGTGGAGGAATTATGTTAAAATTAAAATTATCGGTAGTAATCATCAATTCATTCACTGTGAAGTTAAGGATAGAGATAAGAATTTCTTGTTTACTGCTATATATGCTAGCCCCACTGTTGGTCTGAGAAACCAGGTTTGGAATGACATTAATTGTTTGCAACCTCTAGATATTGTCCCTTGGATCATTTGAGGAGACTTTAATGCTACTCTATACCCCTCTGATAGGATTAGATCCCGTGCTAGTAAACATGGTATTGATAGGAACTTTTTGTCTTGGTTTCATGAGAGACATTTGCTTGAGGTTAATACTATTGGTAATTTCTTTACGTGGTCGAATGGTAGAACTTATGCTAGACTAGATAGGGTGATTAGTTCCATAGAATAGAGTAATCTTTATCCTGAAGCAACAGTCCATATCCTCCAAAGATTTGCTTCCGACCATAGCCCATAGCCTTATTTCTTAACCCGGTCCGCTCCCTTTACCATAATCCTAAACCATTCAAGTACTTAGCCGCTTGGGGCACCCATCCAGATTTTACTAGGACTGTTACTAATCACTGGAACAGAGAGGAAACTCTCATCCACTCTATTGATCAGCTTAGCAGTCACTTAAAAAGTTGAAATAAGTTAGTGTTTGGTCACATTATCATGACTAAGAGGCGGTTAGTGGCTAAGCTGAAAGGGATTCAAAAAGCCTAAGACATGGGGAAAGGGAATCATCTGATTGGCCTTGAGAGGAAGTTATCTAATGAGCTTGAAATTTGGTAGCAAAGAGAGGAAATCATGTGGAAACAAAAGTCAAAAGATCAGTGGGTTAGGATGGGGGATAGAAACACGTCCTATTTTCATGTTAAGACCAGAATTAGGAGACGGAAATTACGGATCTGTAAACTATTAAATTCTAACGGTAAATGGGTAGATGATGAGGAAAAGGTGAAGTTTATGCTGGTTAACCACTTTAGATCCATGTTTAGCGCTGAGCATGGTAGTCACTACAGTTGTCTTGGGAATTACTTTGATGCTCCTGACCAAAATATCCTGACTGATTTGACCAGACTGGTGGAATTAGGTTAAATCCATAGGGTTGTTAAGAGTATGGGGGCCTATAAAGCTCCGGGTAAGGATGGCTTTCCGGCTGGCTTTTATAAGAAATTTTGGAATCTTGTGGCTCCTAGTTTGTTGAAATTCATCCAAAATTGTTTTAGGACTCAGGAGTTAGATGCTGATATTAATCAAACCATTATCACCCTTATTCCAAAGGTAGATCAGCCCACGACAGTCTCTCAGTTTCGTCCCATATCTCTGTGTAAGGTTCATTATAAAATCCTTGCTAAAACTATAGCAAATAGATTTAAGCCGTATATGCCACAATGGGTGTCTGAGTGTCAAAGCAGTTTCGTGCCAGGTAGATGCATTGCGGAAAATATTATTCTAGTTCAAGAAGTGGTTCACTTTATGCAAAAATCCAAGGCAAAGGAATGATGCTTGGCTATGAAACTAGATCTAGCGAAGGCTTATGACAGATTGTCCTGGCCTTTTATAAATGAAACTTTAATGTACTTAGGCATCCCGGACTATCTTAGGAAGTTAATTATGAAGTGCATAACTACTGTGTCTTTTCAAATTTCCTGGAGTGGTTCTCTTACTGAATCGTTTACAGCTGTGAGAGGGATTAGACAGGGGATCCCCTTTCTCCTTTTATCTTTGTTTTATGCTTGGAGCGATTTTCCCAACTAATAAATACCAAGGTCAGAAAACAAAGAATGGAAACCTATATCCTTAGGTAAAAGAGGTATTTCGATTTCTCATTGCTTCTTTGCTGATGATATTGTGCTTTTTGGTAGTTGATAAGTGGTAAAATAGTGCTCTCTCAAGGTCTTTATTCACCGTCATTTTATTTGGCGCACGACTTATTTCACACTTCTTTTTAATGGAGTATTTTGTGTTTATTAGTGATCTTATACTTTTGGCATTTCAAATAGGTAAATACTCATATGAGTACATTTTGAGAGCTTAATCTGAGAATGCATCAATGTTCGAGCACCTCGGGAAGGATGCCAAGCCAACGGGAAGCATCGGAGAATTCCGGCACAAAAGAAGGACATTCTGGGCCGACCGACCTTGGGACCGACCTTGCCAAGGTCGGTCCGACTCTGCCAAGCCGTCCCAAACACACTGGAATCGACCGACCTTGGACCGACCTTGTCACCAGGTCGGTCGAGCTTTAAAACCTGTCACGTGCTTCCGTTAAGAGAGTCCGACCGACCTTGGGACCGACCTTGCAAGGTCGGTCACGGAATTTTTGCCCAGAATCTTTGTTAAAAGGCTACATTTTGGGGCTTCCTTCCCATTATCCAACACACACGACTCCCCTGAAACAAGAGAAAGAGAGGTGAAAATAGAGGAGAAAAGAAAAGGAGAAAAGAAGAGAAGAAAGGAGGAAGAAGAAAGTGAAGATTTCTACCTCCATTGAAGCTTGGGAGCTCCTCTAATGGCTAATTCTCCCTTCTCCTTGCTCTTTCCTTTAGCTATGGCTGAGTAGTTCCATTTGTATCCTAGGATGAGGGTTTGAACCCATTTTGCTCATTGAATGCTAGAAACCTAACTCATTTATTACTCTCGTTTTATTCCCTTCAATATCAATTAATGCACTAAATTGATCTCTTATTGCATTTATGGTGGTTTCATTCAATATTTGAGCTTGAGTTTGGAACTAGACCAAGAAGGGAGTAAACCCTAACTTTTGCTTTCTTGATTTTGGAAGTGAATGCTTAGGGCTATTGATTAAGAGTGCTTGCTTAATGCTATTTGATGACTTGAACCTCCTTTAATTAAGGGGTTTGATTATTTAGGTAAGAATTGGATTTCCCATGATTTGGGGATTCATGAGCTAAACTCTAATAGGCACTGAGATGATGAGTTATGGTTTTGAAGTTCTTTGAGTGAATTAGGTGATTCCCACTATCCTAGGGTACTCTCCCCATCCATTCCATACACAAACATTTTACTGTTTTTATTGCATTTCAATTAACAAACAACCAAGCTTGCCTCTGGCTAA
This sequence comes from Limonium bicolor, assembly GCA_023374045.1. NCBI lineage: Eukaryota > Viridiplantae > Streptophyta > Magnoliopsida > Caryophyllales > Plumbaginaceae > Limonium > Limonium bicolor. Next base: position 72,035,476 of record CM041783.1, read on the forward strand.
ACCCCCATTTTTACTGTTTATTCGTACTTAACTATTTTACTGAAGCTTGGGATTTAGAAACCAATTTCCTTGTGGATACGACACTTGTTTTATTGCAACGAATTGGGTACACTTGCCCATTTTAGCTAGGTTTAATTACTATGTTTGTAATTTTGCCAACAAGTTTATGGCGCCGTTTCAGGGAAATTGATTATTCAATTTCCCTTGGTTCGGTACTTTAGTTTTTGTGCATTTAGTACTTTTATCTATTTTATTTGTGGTATTTGTGTTTTTAGTTGTTGTATTTATTTTTACATTTCCTTCTACTTAAGAGCAATTGGTGTTGGTGCGGTTTAGGTACCTTCTGTTTTCTCGGTGTATGCCAAACACTCGAGCCAAAGGCTCTCCACTTGTTAGTCTGAGACCCGAGCTCAAGCATTCATTGTTGAGAGCCATCCGAACTGTGAAAAATTCAATCATGGCTGATCTAGACCAACACGGGGGTTTAGAAGCAAACGGAAACCCACAACAAATGGCTCTCAAAGACTACAACCAGCCGGGCACCGAAGGGAGACCTTCGGCCATAGTCCTACCGGAGTTGACGCCTCAAGAGGCCGGACAATGGGTATTCAAGACCCACTACATCACTGCTGTCCGGGACTTAGGAAAATTCAGTGGAGCAATCCCGATGAAGCTCCCAACCACCTAAGTCAATTCCTCGACTTTTGCAACTCATTTGGTAGAACTGGAAATGTTGGTGAGAGGATACGCCTACAGCTCTTCCCTCACTCACTGTCTAACGCTGCATCAAGATGGTATAGGAGCTTACCGTCAAAATCAATCCATACTTGGGCACAAATGGCTCAAAAATTTCTTGCCAAGTATTACCCCACTAGTAGAACGAGGCAATTAATTGGAGATATTAATACCTTTTGCCAAGAGCCGGGAGAGACGTTATACGATGCATGGGATAGATTCAAGGACATGTTGATGAATTGTTCCCACCACGGTTTGGACGACCAATCACTATGTCTATCATTTTTCAACGGTCTCGACGACTCGAATAGACTACTTGTGAACTCCTCAGCTGGAGGAAGCTTTATGACTAAGTCACCTCAAGAGGGATGGAACTCCTAGAGGTGATGACTAGTAACAAGGCAATGGTCTAAGCCAAAGGGGAGAGCACCAAGAGCAGCTGGTCTCTTACATGTTGAGCCCACCGACCACCTTTCCGCTCAACTATCTTCACTCACCAAGATGGTGGAGAAGCTAGCTATAGCTCAAAAAGAAACAACAAAGTCTATAGCTTCTTCATCATCACCCTCTCCATCTACTTCTACTTCAATCCAAGAGGGGTGTGCAATTTGTGCGGGTCCTCACGAGACCCACTTTTGCGAAGGCAAGTTTATGCCGATCCACATGAGGATGTAAACTTTGTAGGCAACCGCCCCGGATACAACTACAACCAACAAAACGCCCCATGGAGGAACCATCCAAACTTCTCATGGAGAAATAATGACCAAACCCAAGGGGGAGCTAGCAATGCTTCCAACAATCCCACGGGCTACCGGTCACAAGGGTCGTCTCAAATGTCCAACCCACAAATGGGTTACCGACCACAAGGAGCACCTCCGGGCTTTCAACAACAACAACCAACAACACAACCTCCTCCTCCATCCACGGATGCCAATGCCGAGCTAAGAGACATGATGAAAAATCTTGTCTCGGTTGCACACTAAAGCGGCTGATTTGGATGCTTTTAAAGCAAGTCAAGAAGCCACCAACAAAAGGGTTGAAGCCAACTTGAAAGCATCTCCAACAACTTGCTCAAAGACAACCGGGTGTTCTTCCAAGTCAAGACAAGCCCAATCCAAGAGAGCAATAAAAAGCGGTAACACTAAGGAGTGGGAGACTCCTTGATTCGTCGTGCTCACAAGAGGACATGGAGTCCCAAGAAGATGAAGCTCAAGAAGAATAGCAAGAGATTGTTGAGGAACCACCACCTCCACCTAAGAAGTTTTCAAGGAGAAGGAGTCTCCTGAACCTTCTACTTCTACTACTCTTGCAAAACATCTTCCCCTCTTCCTTTTCCCATAGACTCAAAAGAAAAATTAGAAGAACAATTTGGGAAGTTTCTAAGAATTTTCAAGAAATTAACAATTAACATTCCTTTTTCTGATGCTTTGAAACAGATGCGATCTATGCTAAGTTCATGAAGGACATCATAGCAAATAAGAGATCGCTGGAGAAGCGGAAACCGTTCACCTTACCGAAGAAGTTTCAGCGGTTCTACAAAGAAGTCTACCTCAAAGCTGGAGATCCCGGTTTGCCTATCGTTCCTAATTATTGGTGAAATTGACTGTGGTTGTGGGTTATGTGATTTAGGTGCTAGTATTAAATCTTATGCCTCTCTCAACTTTTAATAAGCTGGCAATTGGTAAATGCACTCCTACTCCCATTCAATTACAACTAGCGGATAGATCTTTGGTTATCCTAAGGGAAGGTAGAGGACTTGGTAGTAACTGTTGGTACATTTGTTTTTCCAAGCTGATTTTATTGTAATAGACATGGAAGAGGACCAGAGAGTGCCACTGATTTTGGATATACCTTTCATGATAACTGCTAGGGCCTTATAGATGTGGAGAAAGGCAAAATAATTCTGCGATTCATGATGAAAAATTAGAATTTGACATGTCGAAAGTAGTGAGAGACCCTCACAGGCTGAGGCTGTTTTTGCTATCAAAGTGAAATAGATTCATTGTGCAGGATTACTCTCTCTCTCTCTCTTGTTAAATCTGATGCCCTTGAATTAGCTTTGTTTGAGGCTTGTTTTGAACAGGAATTCCACCCAGAAATGATTGAAATGGTGGCTGAGTTGAACAGCAGATTTTCTGGGTTATAGACCACGCTATCAGCCACTCAAACCATTGGAACGAGCTGCTTAGAAGCCGTTGCCCTCGGTTGAGAAGCCTTCCACTGTGGAGATGAAACCTCTATCCTCTCATCTTAAATATGCTTATTTGTCTGATCCGTGTGTTCTACCTGTTATTATTTCTTCTTCCTGACAGGTGCACAAGAGGAAAGCCTGATGAGGGTGCTTCGAAACCATAAACAGGCTATCGGGTGGACTATAGCTGACATCAAAGGGATTAGCCCTCATTTCTACACCCACCGGATATTCATGGAGATGACTACAAGCCGTTGGTCCAACCTCAGAGGAGATTAAATCCCAATATGAAGGAGGTTGTCAAGAAGGAAGTTCTAAACTCTTAGATGCGGGGATTATCTATGCCATCTCTGACAGCAAATGGGTAAGCCCCGTGCAGGTGGTCCCAAAGAAGGGAGGCGTTACCGTCGTCCCCAACAAAAAGGGTGAGCTGGTGTCTCAGAGGACTACCACTGGTTGGAGAGTTTGCATCGACTACCGGAAGCTGAACACCGCCACAGAAAAGACCACTTCCCTCTCCCATTCATTGATCAAATGCTCGAGAGGTTGGCGGGGCAAGACTATTACTGCTTTTTGGATGGATATTCGGGGTATATCCAAATCCCCATAGCTCTTGAGGACCAGGAGAATACGACATTTACATGCCCATATGGGACGTTTGCCTACACCCGGATGCCTTTCGGGCTTTGCAACGCCCCTGCCACATTTCAGAGATATATGATGGCAATCTTCTTCGACTTCCTAGAAAAAATCATTAAGGTCTTTATGGATGACTTCTCCATCTTTGGCACCTCCTTTAACACTTGCTTGGACAACCTCGAGGCTATCTTGATCCGGTGTGAGGAGACAAATTTTGTACTCAATTGGGAAAATGCCATTTTATGGTAAAAGAAGGAATTGTCTTGGGGCACAAGATCTCTTCAGAAGGTATTGAGGTAGACAAGGCTAAAATTGAAGTAATTGAAAAGCTACCTCCTCCACATCAGTGAAAGACATTCGAAGCTTCTTGGGTCATGCCGGTTTCTACAAAAGGTTCATAAAAGAGTTATCCAAAATCTCAAAGCCTCTCTACGACCTCTTAGCCAAGGATGTTAAATTTGAATTCACCGAAGAGTGCCTTAGCGCCTTCAACACCCTCAAACAGTGCTTTATATCTACGCTTATCGTGGTCTCCCTCGATTGGAGTTTACCGTTTGAGATCATGTGTGACGCCAGCGACTATACGGTGGGGCGGTCCTTGTCAGAAGAAGGAAAAGATATTGAGGAGTATCTACTACACTAGTAGAACTCTCAATGATGCCCAAAAGCATTACGCCACCACCGAAAAGGAGATGTAGCTGGGGTTTTCACCCTCGACAAGTTCCGATCCTACCTCTTGGGCAGCAAGGTTGTGGTGCACACAGACCACTCAACACTGAAGTACTTGTTCAACAAAGGTGATGCGAAACCTAGACTTCTCTGATGGATTTTGCTTCTGCAAGAATTTGAGATAGAGATCCGGATAAACCGGGTGTGCAAATGTAGTAGCTGATCATCTGTCGCGAATGGAGGTCTCTGATGATGGTGTGCCAATCAATGCATTCTTCCAGATGAGAGCATTTTCATGATTTCAGAGACCGGAGACCCTTGGTATGCGGACTTTGCAAATTATTTGTCAAGGGGGAGTGGTCCCACCGAAGATGACCTATCAACAAAGAATGAAATTCTTCTCCGACGTCAAGAGGTATTTCTGGAGGACCCTTTCTTTTCAAAGTTTGTGCTGATGGGGTGATCCGGAGATGTGTGCCCATGAGTGAGCGCAGGAATTTTGATTCACTGTCACTTGGGTGAAGTCGGAAGACACCACGGTCCGGCACGAACAGCAGCCAAGGTTCTTCAAGCCGGGTTTTTCTGGACAACCCTTCATAAGGACTGCCACTCGTTCGTTGCCTCCTACGACCAATGTCAGAGGCTCGGAACACCTCACGCAAGCATAAGATGCCGCTCAACATAATGATAGAGGTTGAGCCGTTTGATTTTGGGGTATCGATTCCATGGGCCTTTCCCATCTTCTTGCTCCAACTTGTTATTCTTGTGGTGGTCGACTATGTGACCAAATGGGGTTGAAGCAATTGCAACCCCGACAATGACGCCAAAGTTGTGATCAAGTTTCTGAAGAAAAAATTTTCACCCGGTTTGGGGTACCGCGAGCCTTATTGAGTGATGGCGGGTCTCATTTTTGCAACAAACAATTTGAAGCGCTGATGAGTAAATATGGAGTGAGACACAAGGTTGCCCTTCCTTATCACCCTCAATGTAATGGCCAAGCCGAGGTCACCACACAGAGCTTAAATGGATCCTTCAAAAGACAGTCAACTCCTCAAGGAAAGATTGGTCCATGAAGCTTGATGATGCATTGTGGGCATATCGACCGCCTACAAAACTCCAATCGGTATGTCCCCGTTCCGGCTTGTCTATGAGGCTTGTCACTTGCCGGTCGAATTACCGCATAAGTCATATTGGGCGGTGAAGGCCCTCAACTATGATCTCAAGAGCGCTGGTGACAAGAGACGGTTCCAATTGACCGAGTTAGAAGAAATTCGGGAGGATGCCTACAAAAATAACCGCATCTACAAAGAAAAGGCCAAGAAATGGCATGATAAGATGATTATGAAGCGGGAGTTTCACGAAGGTGACCGGGTTCTCCTCTACAACTCAAGGTTGAAGTATTCCCCGGGAAGTTAAAGTCTCATTGGGCTGGCCCTTTTACTGTCACAAAGGTCACCCCTTATGGAGCTTATGAGCTGAAGAATGACAAGGGGGAGACTATCATGGTCAACGGTTCCCAGCTAAAGCATTATCATGGAGGAGACATCCAAAAAGTTGAAGCTCGGCTCTTTACTTAAGAGACCCTCCAGGTTCCTCTAACCCTCACTATGTCTAGCCAAAGACCTTAAAAGACGGGCAGCTTTCCGGGAGACAACCCGACTATTGGCACTTTTACCTTGGATTAATTTCTCATTTGAGTTATGTTAGTTATTTGCTTATTCTATGCTTTATTTATTGTTTGTTCTGGTTGTTGTTGCATGTTGAATCTATTTTTGATTGATGATAAGTGTTGTGGGCAAGAAAACAAACATTTTGGGAAAATTCTGGTCTCGGCCGACCTTAGGACCGAACTTGCAAGGTCGGTCGAGTCCAAGATTTCAAACCCGCCAAGCTACTAACTTGGACCGACCTTGCGACCGGACTTGCAAGGTCGGTCTGATTAAATTTTCAAAACCACGACATTCTGGAATGGACCGACCTTGCGGCCGGACTTGCAAGGTCGGTCGGCTCAAAATTGAAAAAAAAAAATAAGGAAAAACGACGCGTTTTATACAAAAAAATCGCCCCCTTTTTTCCCTTCCTTCTACCTCCCGCGATTCTCCAGTACTCCCTCATCCCCTACGCCCACCAACCCTCACCACCTTCTCCTTCTTTGACGCCGACGACCGCCCCCTCTCCGCCACCGCCCTGCTTGTTCGCCGACCACAAACGCCGCGCACACACCGCCGAGTCGCGCCACCACCCCGGCCTCCGCGTCATCTTCAACCTACGCCACCACCCCAAATCCCTAAAATCGCACCATTACCCCCAACCTTTGTTTAGTCAATTTTCTACTCCATTTTGTCAATTCTACTCCATTTACTACTACACAACATCAAGGTATGTCCTTCTAGCCCTAACTTGTCAATGTGATGAATTTTAATGCAAGTTACACTTTGGGGCATAATTCAACTCGAACCAAACACCAGCCTTATGTTACAATTCTGATTTTTGCAAAATGGTGAATTAGATAGCTTCAATTATTAATTATAGGGTTTTGTATGGAAATTGGGATGAAGCTAGGGGGATTTGGGTGGTTTTGGTTAGAGAATTATGTGAATATTCTAAATTGCATTGTTAGTTTATTTGGTCACAAATGAAATGGGTACGCTGTGTTGCTTGGTGGTGGCTTATGATAGACTATTTGTGGATTCCTATATGCTTGAATTGCCTGCTGTAGCGCTCTTTTGTTAAACATCGTTATGGCTATAGTGACCAATTTTGGTGAAAATCACCTTTATGTTCAGGAAATCCTTGTGACTGATATGTATGCACTGGATGTTAATGATTATGCGTGGTAAACTCCATGGCACACCGTCTGGTGAAATGAGGAGGTTCTTAGAAACGGGGAATGATAGAAAAACAGGGGGGACTCTGGCAAAATTTTTCCAAACAACCGTCGTTTCTTTTGCTCTTTCCTGTTGCTTCGTGCTTCATATTATGCCACTTCCTTATTGTCATCTTAATTGTTTTCTAACATTTCCCTAGTTGTTATTTGTTGTTTCTGTTTTGCATTTTCTTTTTCTTTCTTGGTTTTGCAGAACCATGGCACATCGACCACGTCGCACTAGGAGGCACGTTGCTGCCCAGAACCGGAGCCCAACTTTCCGAATGCCCTTCTCGACGGCATCTTCGTCAGCGAAGATGCCCGTAGCTGGTTCAACTCTCCCAGACGTAGGGAGATCGTTCAGGAGCGCACTGTGGACCCGGCGCTCGTGGAAGACCTGCAGCTTCGGCCCTATCTCGAGGCCATCGGGTGGGGCTGCCTGCTCAACATGGGCGGACCATACTACCCTCGCCATATCAAAGAGTTTTACGCAAACACTCGGCCGATCGGAGGGTGAAGAGATCACATCCTTCGTCAGTGGTGTGCCCGTAGTCATTCGGAGGATGGACGTCCACACATTTTTCCACCTGCCACGGGACGACCTCCGGCACTCCAAATGCATCCACCAGGCAGACCTCAATGCCAGCCGGCGTCACTACCTCAACACCCTCCCGGTTCAGACGTGTCGTAAGAACCAGGAAGGGACCGACGTCAGGCTCACCATGACCCCGGCGATGGTGAATGATCCGGTGAGACGAATCATGCTTGCTCTGATCCATCACAACCTTCTACCTAGAGATAGCAAGGATCTCAACGCCACAGACTGCTAAATAATGGACTACATGGTGGCGCCGGACCCCGACAAACACCTCTCCCTCTCCGATCTCATCATGGCCCACCTCTGCCACATCGTTGAGAAGAAGGATACCCACCACTTGGGTTTCCACACTTTTTACAGAGGATGTTTGATCGCTTCGGAGTCAAACCCAGAGCGGGGGAGGTGGCGACCTTACCTATGGATCCTATCTCCGCCACCTCTCTACGGAAGATGGGCTTTGTTCGCGCAGACGACGGGTGGCACAAGGCAACCGTTGAGCCTAGACAGAGCAGGGGTGCATCCTCCTCTTCCGGTGCCTCCACTTCCAGTGCTGCTCCCGGCCCGTTCCTCGCCCTACCTCCTCCACTACCGACTGGAGCGGTGACCCCGGAGCAGCTGAGGCGTTCAAGAGGCAGATGGTTGAGCACCGGCGTCTCATGATGGAGCACCAGCGCCAGATGGACGCATAGATGCAGTACCTTCGTGAGCAGGCGGCGCGTAGTGGTGCTCATCCCCAGTAGCCATCTTCGGATCCCGGGATGCCCTGCATTGTTTCTATGCTTGTTTCATCTATCTTAGAATTCTCTTTCAGGCTGTTAGACTTCGTTCAGATGTTTGTTATGTTTTATTTTAAACTTCCTTTACTTTTGCACTATCGTACTGATCATATACGCTATGGTGTTTTACGCACCTTATTGACTACTCTGCTATGGGACTCATTTATGAGTCCCCTTTTGATTATCTAACTCTAGCATTATTGCGAATTCTCCGGAATCCATTTTGCGCTCAGTTTCTTTTTGGTTTTGCATTGTAGATATATCAACTGAACTCAAGAACACCCAAAGTGAGTTAGGAGAATTCAAGAGAACCTCTTGTCAATTTTTCCTAGGATCTTTGACTCTTCCTGTCGGAGCTAGCGCTTACATGAATATGCACACTGCAAGTGGGGGAACCCGCCACCAACTCATCTTTATCAGGGGAGTACTAGTTCTCTAACCTTTTCCAATTTCTACAATGCAACAAACTTTTGCTTACTCATGCCTAGTGCTACAACAAGGTCTTCTGTTGTTTTTCCATGAGCTTTTCTTTGAACAATGAGGACATTGTCCCTCTAGTGTGGGGGAAACGACCTTTTTCTTTTAATGCACTGCTCAATTTTCTCATATATATCTATAGTTGGCACGTATGAGTTAGGTTTATAGTAAGCAGTTTTTCCTTGAACTCTTGAGGATCACTTATGTGCGGTGCAGTCATAAACCCATATCTTGGTGAAATTTTATTGCTTAGGGGTTCTTTCTACTTTCTCATCTGGGATTGCTAAGGGGTGCTTTCTTTATGAAAAATGTTAAAAAGAACTTGAGAGACACCATAGGTAACCAAACAAATGAGAGTTGAGTGTTCATTGAAGCAAGGCAAAATGCCAAATACCTCTCTCATCTCTTGTTGCAAAAGTGAACCAAATGCAAATCTCTATTTTTCCTTTGTTTTTCCTCAATGCCCATTCTTGAGAGAAGTTGGCCATGGTAAAAGTTCTCCAAGTTCCATAATCTGTAAGAACTCGGAAGCACTCTAGATCATAACCTGAAACTCTATATTTTCATTTGCCCTAAGCACACCCATGTCATCATGAGAAGGTGGGTTGCACTCCTCTTGAGGTTTTTCACAAATTTTGCTCACTTGAATTCAAGAACTCATCTAAACACTTGCTTACTTTAAATGTTCCTTCTTTTCGTGGGCCCTTAGCTAATTTGCTTGAGGACAAGCAAATAGATAAGTGTGGGGGAGTTGATAAGTGGTGAAATAGTGCTCTCTCAAGGTCTTTATTCACCGTCATTTTATTTGGCGCATGACTTATTCCACCACTTTATGGAGTATTTTTGTGTTATTAGTGATCTTATACTTTTGGCATATTCAAATAGGTAAATACTCATATGAGTACATTTTGAGAGCTTAATCTGAGAATGCATCAATGTTCGAGCACCTCGGGAAGGATGCCAAGCCAACGGGAAGCATCGGGAGAATTCCGACACAAAAGAAGGACATTCTGGGGCCGACCGACCTTGGGACCGACCTTGCCAAGGTCGGTCCGACTCTGCCCAAGCCGTCCCAAACACACTAGAATCGACCGACCTTGTCCAAGGTCGGTCGAGCTTTAAAACTTGTCACGTGCTTCCTTCTAAGAGAGTCCGACCGACCTTGGGACCGACCTTGCAAGGTCGGTCGGACGGAATTTTTGCCTAGTTACTTCTGTTAAAAGGCTACATTTTGGGGCTCCTTCCCCATTATCCAACACACACGACTCCAGCCTGAAACAGAGAAAGAGAGGCGAAAATAGAGGAGAAAAGAAGAGAAGAAAGGAGGAAGAAGAAAGTGAAGATTTCTACCTCCATTGAAGCTTGGGAGCTCCTCTAATGGCTAATTCTCCCTTCTCCTTGCTCTTTCCTTTAGCTATGGCTGAGTAGTTCCATTTGTATCCTAGGATGAGGGTTTGAACCCATTTGCTCATTGAATGCTAGAAACCTAACTCATTTATTACTCTCGTTTATTCTCTCCAATATCAATTATGCACTAAATTGATCTCTTATTGCATTTATGGTGGTTTCATTCAATATTTGAGCTTGAGTTTGGAACTAGACCAAGAAGGGAGTAAACCCTAACTTGTGCTTTCTTGATTTTGGAGTGAATGCTTAGGGCTATTGATTAAGAGTACTTGCTTAATGCTATTTGATGACTTGAACCTCCTTTAATTAAGGGGTTTGATTATTTAGGTAAGAATTGGATCTCCCATGATTGGGGATTCATGAGCTAAACTCTAATAGGCACTGAGATGATGAGTTATGGTTTTGAAGTCTTTGAGTGAATTAGGTGACTCCCGCTATCCTATGGTACTCTACCCATCCATTCCATACACAAACATTTACTGTTTTTATTGCATTTCAATTGACAAACAACCAAACTTACCTCTGGCTAAACCCCCAGTTTTACTGTTTATTCGCATTTAACTATTATACCGAAGCTTGGGATTTAGAAACCAATTTCCTTGTGGATACGACACTTGTTTTATTGCAACAAATGGGTGCACTTGCCCATTTTAGCTAGGTTAATTACTATGTTTGTAATTTTGCCAACAGTAGTGCTACTCTGAAGCAAGTTAGGACCATGTGTGAGTGTGTGTGTCGGATTTTTGTGAGCATCTGGGCAGACGATTAGTCTAGAGAAATCCACTATCTTGCTGTCTATAACACTAGTTTAGAGAAAGCCAGAATTATTAACTTAGAATCTGGAATACCTATCACCAAAATTTTTGGTAAATACCTAGGTGTATTCTTGAAACAAGGTAAATATGATAGCTTAAAGCATGAGTTAATTCTTTCCAAAATTAGAGAGAAGCTATCGGGTTGGAAATGCAAAACTTTGTCTATGGCTGGTAGAATCACCTAGTAAAAAGCTGCATCACATCCATTCCTATTTATGTTATACAAAGCCAAGTGCTCCGGCTAAGATTAACGACACAATAGGTAGACTTTGTAGGGAGGTTATTTTGGGGCAAGATCAAGGAAGTAGGAAGATCCACGACATTGGGTGGGATGTTTTATGTAAACCAAAAGATGATGGAGGATTAGGAATACAGAAAATCAAAGTTTGTGAATATAGCCTGTTTCAGAAAGATAGTTTGGAACTTAGTCAGCAAACATGCCACTTTTTGCAAGGAAATCTTGTTACGTAAGTATCCTAACCCCTGTGTTAGGCATGGGTCTATCAATTGGAAAAACATTCTAAAGTGTGCTAATTTAGTTCATGATGGTTCGGTTGGACATTGAGCAATGGTAAACGAATCAATTTCTGGAATGATTGTTGGATAGATAATCGTACTCTATTATCTCGTGCTACAAGTCCTGTCCCGACGGATTCTTTGGGTATGGTGGTGGCTGATTACTGGTCGGATGAATCGGGTTGGTTATGGAATAAGTTTGACGATTATTTACCTGTTGATATTCTTGTTTCTGTTAGATGCTTTACTGTTTTTACTGATGCAGAGGACGATTTATACATTGGAAATTTGAAACAAATGGAAAATACAGTGTCAAATCTGCTTATAGGCTTCTGACTGAGCATGATCTGAATAGCAAGCAGGGAGCTCCTATACCGGCAAGTGCTGGTAAGAATGTCTTTAAGTGTATTTGACGCATACCCATTCAGGAAAGAATCAGGATTTTTCTTTGGAAAACTTGCCATAACAAATTTATGACAAACTGTAGACGTGCCTTAATGGTACTCACCCAGATAATCATGTCATTTTTGTGGTTGCGATGAAAACAGTACTACATGTCTTACGGGATTGTTTGGTTGCCAGAGGATTTGGGATAAAATTCTCCTCCCTTAAAAACGGAACTTATTTTATAATACAAATTTGAAAGACTGGTTTGCTGATAATTTATCAAAACCGGGAAAGTTTATGCTAGAGGAAAAAGAAATGTAAATTTCTCGGTAGTTTGTTTATCAGTTGTGGATTTGGAGGAATAGAAAAGTATTTACTAATGAATATCGATTGTTTCTCCCATTAGGCAGGTCATTCTTGAATGTTTCGACATATAGAGCATGGAATGTATCAAAGTCTACTGATCCAGAGCCACGGTCACAATCGGATACATGCAACACTTTGGGATACAACAGGTGGACTCCTCCACCAGAAGGTTTTATTAAGATTAATATTGATGGTTCATTTAATCAATGGCAGGAAATGGGGCAACTGGTGGCATTTTTAGAGACCATAATGGGACTTGGCTGAGAGGGTTCATTGCAGCCTTTGTGAGGCAGAGCGCCCTCCATGCGGAGCTGAAGCCTGCGATGTGCATCAAGCTAGCAATGGAGAAGGAGGAATCGCATCATAGTCTGCTAAGATTCATCCTTACCGGTGATTTCTTTCAGAAACTGTCCAGAGTCGTGCCGCCATTGACCCCTTATTAGTGAGTGCAAAATGTTGTTAGTCTGGATTGGGACTTTCGATTTAGCTAGACTCCGAGGAGCATGGAAAGAGGGATAAGCTGAATTCGAGGCTAAGAGTTCAGTCATCAAGACGAATGTAGGATATACATTTTAGATATTCCACGACACAGCAAGGAAAACAATGAGGTGCCTCAACGTGAGACAGAACCATTGATTATTACTATCAATTTGAGGTGAATCCTCCATTTTGTGACAAAAAAAAATCATTGATTACTGGACTTTGCGCGAGTGATCCATCTATTTGGCCCATATCCATCCTGTCCTAACTCTTCGTGTTTTCTGGAGAATATCAAAACATTCGTCGGGGCTTACAAATGGGCAAAAAAGAGAGCACTCAAAACACGTTAAGTGGTCAAAGGCAAGAGGATAAATTTAGTTGCACAAATATCTACAACTCGAGAATGATAAGTGATAACTACTTTCGTCTACAAAAGAATGCCCAATTATAAGGATGGACGACGATGTGTGCTTGTTTGTTTGATTTTGTTTGTCAACCAGAATATGCGTAGAAGACTACGCTCATTGAGTCAAAAAGGAATCGCGTCAATCTTTTTCTTTTCCAAAACAATTGCCGAAAGCCAGTTTCACCTTCTATTGCTACAATTTTAATTATGTCGTTTAGGCTTTTCCTCTGATCCCTCTATAGCTTTGCAATCCAACAAAAAGGCTAGATTGCTGAATCCAATTCATTTCATTTTATAAAGGAGTGATTCTTCCGTAGATTCAGGAAACTTTATAGTACGTAGTAGTTGTTGTTTATACCCCCTCCCCACAGCACAACCTTTTCAATTTTTTTATTCCGATATAAACACCTGAATAATAGACTAGCAGGCCGATCTTTAACAATTTTCTTAGGAATTGTGACCCACATCGATTCCAATCAACAAGTGGTGAGTGGGCCAAATTGTTTGCCGCTAGTTAAAAAATTGATGATTTGACCGTAGTTAGTGGCATGCTTGGCCTACACTACACTCTACCCCTAATCATGATTTCAAATCTTGGGATTATCACAAGTGTGGAAAGTTCATCATTACAGGTAGGTATTGGAGACAAGACATTACGTCACTATAGTATAATAATACTACTCTCCTAGATAGTTAAATTTGTATTTAAATACTTATCCACCTTGCTTAGACTTACGATCATTAAGAATTGCGGTTCATGAGTTGAGCGTGTCCTTGAACCATTGCTAGTTAGTCATAATCTTCATCCATCATCATAAAAACAGATACAATTGGAAATGATTCCAAAACCTGATCGTATTAAAACATGTAGACGTGTTCTTGATAATTGGCAGTATGTAAATAAAAAAGTTAGCCCTATACACCACAATATGATTTTAAGATAATATGTATGTGTAGGTAAATCATAGTAAAAAATACACAATCTCTAAGTGTAGTACTCCCTCGTCCCACCCCATGTCCACTTCACTATTTGAATTTGTCGTTGACTTCAATATTTAACATGTAAGAAAATATTTTTAAAATTTTTTTTTAAAGAATTTGTAAAATTATTTTTTAAAAATATTTTATTATATATTTAATATTGAAGTGGAAAAACGTGTCAAAAAGTAATTGGACACTTATGACGGACCGAGGTAGTAGTAGATTATTATGAGGAAAACACTAGTATACCGGAGTCTTACTTTTCTGTTGTGAGAGCGGTGCAAATAAATAATCTTCTGACACAATGAGAACAGAATGGTCCAACTCAACCGTTTCTGAATGATCTAGATGTTGGATTTCAAAAAAAAAGAAAAAGAAAAGGAATGATCTAGATGCCAAATAGAGCTAATCATCAGCTTCTAGTTCATTTACAATCCCACACTTTTCATCCGAGTCAAACCAGATTGATGAATAGAGCACTAAGATTTTGTATAGCATTACATTTTCGTGTACCAATACTCATCGATTCAAACAATACATTCATTCTCCAAACACATACCATAAAAATCTCATCAATACACCATGACCCCACAAGTCACCAAAACCTTGACCAACTAAAGACCCACTCTCAGAGAAGACAAATGAATTTCAAAGAGACCCAAGAACATGCCCACCAAATCCCCGCATTCATTATAAGCGCTTCTTCCCCACCACCAACCGAAACTTATTTGGCTACTTCTATTGAACTTACAAAACATTTTTCATGTTAATTTTAGTTTGAACTTTTCTGGCAAATCAGGTAGAAGTAGAATGAAGCGATTAACATCGGGCGAACAATACACGTCCACTCCACATAGGACAGCTGCACCCCAAATCTAATTCAACTACAAACAAATCCCTGAGCACCCAGGCCCCACAATCAAATACTACTAGCTAGTACTCTTTTCCTCTATAAAATATCGAGCAGTCCTCTCTTTGACTCTAATTCCCTTTCATTCTCGGTAGGGATGACAATGGGTCGGGTTTGGGTCAGGTGACTATCACCCGCATCCGTCACCTGACTTCACCCACTCCACCCATATCTGACCCGTTACCCGCATGTATCACCATCACCCGTTTCACCCGCGACAGGTGAACGGGTGAACCCGTTTACTGTTTATTTTTCATTGTCTTGTTTGCCAGTTAGGTTTGCAAATTACTGTGAGTTGAGAGAAAATAGAGGCACAGAGCATGTATGTTCCATGTTCACCGGTTAGGTTTGTAAATTTTGCTTCATAGAAGAGAATGACAAACTGCAGAGAGCATATATTTACATGTTCTCCAATTACGGTTGCAAATTACCATAAGTGAAGAAAGAAAATAGAGGCGCAGAGCATATGTTCCTTGTTCACCGGTTAGGATTGTGAAATTACCTTCAGTGACAAGAGAAAATAAAGGCACAAAGCATCTAAGTTCCATGTTCGTGAGTTCAGTGAAAGAATTAAAAACTACGTAGAACATGTATGTTAGGGCTGCAAAATTATCAAAAGTGATGAGAATGAAGAATGGCGCAGTCAGGTATAGTATCAATGTTCCTTGTTCACTAGTTAGGGTTGCAAAGTTACCGTGAATGAAGGAGAATGAAGATTAGTTAACAACTAACATATATATAATATATACTCCCTCCGTCCTGAATTGACCGTCCTGTTGCTTTATGGCACGTTACTTCAATATTAAACATATAAGATAAAATAATTTTAAAACTAAATTTTGTAACATATAGTTATCATGTAAGGAATCATATGCAAAACTTAAATTTTCAAAAATAATTTATCTATATGTTAAAATTAAGTCAACGACATGCAAATAGTAAACAGGACGGTCAATTCAGACGGAGGGAGTATATATTTTTATGTGGGTGAACGGATCGGTGAATGGGTCAGGTGATGGATGAAAATGTCCACTCGTCACCCGACCCGCACCTGTTCACTCGTCATCCATTTTCACCCATTTTTTACAATTTTTCACCCAATATAACAGCTCAGGTGACCGGGTGAAATGGGTACCGTCCACCCATTGTCATCCCTATTCCCCACTCCACTCCCAAACTTCACTGACTAATGACTGCACATTTCTTTTTTTCATTTTCTTTTTATGTTGACCCGATATTATTTATTAGTAGTAGTAGAAGAAATATCACCAATTCTATTTCCAACTCTAAGTGGAAGAATAAAAAACAACAAACAAAATACATTAGAATTCTAAAACTAACTAAAACTCGACTTTTTTGTAATTTTAATCTTTTCAGAATCTAGCATTCTCGAAACCGTGCAAATCACTGACCCGATTCATCGACTTTCTCATCACCGCCACTTTCGCCAGCCTCTCGGCCGCTTTCCACGCCGACGTTGGTGTCAACACCTCCCCTTTCTCATCCCACACGACGCCGCCCCAGTCATTCCCTCCCTAGTGGACACCGCAATCCTTCGCCGTTCTTGCTCCCTCTGCGCCATTGTTTGAACCTGAACCTTCCGCCGCTTCTCAACCTCCGCCATCTCAGCCTCAACCATCCACCTAAACTCATCCACTGCAGTCCCCGACCCTGACGTCTCCGTCGCCAACGAAGCCTTCGCTGAACTCAACAACTGGTAAGCCCCAGTCAAGTCTCCTCTTTCTGAAATCCGCCTCGATTCCGCCGCGGCTCGGGTTACCAAGAAAAGGCTTCTTAGCAGTTGGATCTTCGGGTTCGACGATCTAATGGAATGGGACGGGGCACTGTTACCGTATGTTCCATCCCGTGAATCTGTTCACTTGTCACCGGATCTGTATATAAAGATTGAACGGTCAGGATCTGATTTGATCTAACGGCAGACGCGGGGACACGTAACTCCAAAAGTATCTCTCTCTTCTTCTGCGTACAGATCGCCGAATTTGATCGGCCCTGGGGTTAGCGTAGTCGGCCGGCCAGTAAAGCTGTATACCGCCAAGATCTCACCGGGCGCCGATCCTGATGCAAGCCCGACCTGAATCCGAAGATCTAGCACTACAACGTTTAGTAATCTTCTAATACATTTCACTAACGCTTCATCCGATGGCTCTGCTAACTGCCCTGAGTGCCCTCCTCCTCCACCTCCTAAGCAGAGGAAGTGAAGCGGGATTCGGGAGTGAGAGTACCGTGTGTGGACAGGAACGAATATCGACGACGACGATCTTGTGGTAATGACGACGAATCTGATATCAGTAGCATACTCGCAACGGGATTTTGTTCTCGCCGATCTTCGAGAATCTTCGCTGCCTTCCTAAGCGCGTCATTCACACACGAAGACGAACCTCCTCGTCCACTAAAGATACCGGGGACAATTATCGCATCCATGATTCGCCTCACCGATCTTCGGCCTGGTGATGTCATTCGACGGAGTGGTAGGAGTCTTTTTGTACTACCAGAGAATGCGACGACGGAAAGTCTATCGCTGGATGAGAGTGACGAAATCACCAGCTTCATTGCTCTCTGATCGTCTCTAGCCGTCTCGAATCCGTACTCACTGCCGAGTACAAGTTACACCGCCGACGTCAATTGCAACCACAAGGTCAATCGGTGCGCGATGTGTGGAGGTCACTGGTGCCGGCGGGGCCTTGATTGTCAGCACTGCTGTGTAGGTCTGGTAATTTCGATCGACTGCTACAACCGCCGTCTCCGGCGATGCTTTAACTTCCACATCCCGAACATCGATCAACGACTGTGTGCCTCCTACACTTCTGATTTGCCTAGGCGTAGAGTTGCAGAATCCTTGAAACTCGACGGATTTACAGCTCTCTGAATCGTCCTCTTCGCCGTCCTCATCTGCTTCCGGGATAGGATTGAACCGTCCACCTGGAGTCGAAGATATCAGCGGTTCATCGTCGTTGTATGCTTTGATCCTAGTATTGTAATTACCGACGTTCTCTTTCTCGCCGTACTTTGGTGTAGTCGGAGGAGAGTAGTGTCGATCGATTCCACTGGCAAAGAGAGTAGGATAGGAATCTACCGGCCAGGGGATGCTACATACAGGACATATAAGGTTGTTTTGTTGACGGTTCGTGACTTGGTGAGATAAGCAGGGGTAGTGGAACGCGTGAGAGCAGACCGCGGTGTATATGGCAGTTGCGTCTCTATGGCCTTGCTTTATGCTGTGGGAGCAAATTCCACACTTACTGCCGTTATCTTTACTCTGCAGGAGGAGAAAAAAATAAAGAAATAATTAATATGATCTACTATCAAAGAGGAAGACTGATTTATTAGCGTTCACGTAACTGGAAATCAGGATTGTTAGTTACCTTGGAGGAGGAGGAGATGCGTAAGTTGTTTTTGATGAAAGAGAAGGCGGAGGATGGAGAGGAGCGAGCGGCCGGTGCAGGAGAAGAAGGATTAGAGGAGCGGTTGAAGAAGTTGGATAGGGGAATTCTAACGATCCGACAACGCAGCGTCGTGGTGGTTGGACTACCACAACCGCTTCCAATATTATCATGATCGATGTAAGAAGGAGGCGGCGTGGAGGACGATGAAGGGGGAGTGGCAGCGACCTCAGCCGTCCGACATGGAAAGTCGAAGAGGATGGGACTGGCACTTGGTGGTGTTACGGATGCTTGGTGACGAGGAGTGGTGGATGGGGGAGTGGAGCAGAGGGAGGGAGAAGAAAAGAAGTTGAATCTGGAAGTGAGTACTCTTGGGCTGCGAGCGGTGGGGATGGTAGAAGTTGCGGAGGTGGTGGAAGCTTTGGGATCGGAGTCTTTGGGGATGGAGGTGCAAAAGGCTCTTCGCCAACCAGTCACCATTTGCTTTGGGGGATGTTAACTAACCAGTGCTGTGGATCTTTCTTTTTTGCTTTGATTTCTAAATGCGGGGTTCTTGGCTCCACTCTTTCCTTTTATCCTTGTTTAGAGGAGATGTCGACGATGAACAAAGGTAATTTAGTTGTAGGTGTACTCTCCCCATTTCTTTCTATCCTGCGTATATATATCATCGCTCTGTCGCTTTCTATGTCCGCAAGCTCCAACCAGACATGGAGTGAATATAGTGGCACTTTAATTGTTCCCGATATGAGCGAACACATTTGATTTGACAATTTGATGTTAAATGTGATCATTATTGAATGAATATGAATCAAAGTAAAGTCTATTTTAACTGAATGACTTTTATTGATAAAAACTATAGAGAAATCTCTCAACAGCTCAGTTACCAATATAATGAACAAACATTTCTTTAACATCTTGGTCAGGAAAGATCTTCAATACTCTTAAATTTTTATCTACAGAGCAAAATCTTCTTCGAAATCCAATCATCACCATTGACGTTTTCATTTCAAGCCTCAAAAGTTCTTTGTCATGAAAATGAATTTCATTTACCCTACCAGATAAATATGTAATTTATTCTTGGTTCTTCATGTTAGCACCAGTTCAGGTTTTTTTTTTAATAATAACACCCAAGCCACCTTCATTCTCAGCTAGGTATCTATTTCATAATGATCCCGAAAGGAAAACCAACGAACTACGTTCAAGGACATAAAGCCACTGGTCAGAATAGAGAATAGAGCCGAGCTCAAGAACTATGTACTTACAAGTCACAATCATGAGCAGAACTATGATTTATCATATTAAACGTATAATTAATCACCGGATTTTTTATGATGTTTATTCGTATGATACGAGGAACAAATGTGAAGGTACATGACTTTGTCTAGACCTGATAGAAGAAAATTGAAATCTGAACAACTGAACAGATTTGAACTAGAATGTTAACTGAAAGTATAACTTGAAAGATGACCTACAAAACAATAAAACCGACCCGGGCCAAACGAATTGTTATAGTGTATAACTTACGGTCAATCACAATCCACAACATCTGAGTCAAAGTGACCCAAATCGAATTCGAACTGAAGTCGCCTATAACTTAACGATGACCCGAAAACCCATAAAGTGACCCCAAAATGGAAAATCAACCAAAAATAATCCGAATCAAAATCCTATGTGACCCAAATGAGTACATTACATGTGATTGTTCTTTGATAATGTATTTTGTTCGTCTTTTCATAAATAAAAAATATTGTTATAACTCTCTAGTGGTAATAATAAGAATAAAACAACCATTAATATATATTGAGCATGTGTAGTTAAAGATAGTCTAATGGGATCTTAAGGAATTTTTTTTATCATGGCCGACAACATGTGGACCAAAATGCCAAAAGTTCAAGAACCTTTTGATCTTATGAATTTAGGTCATGGGAATTAAAGCATAACTGAATAAGCAATGAATGTTATATTTATGACGCCCAGGATAGCATGATCTTATAGGGTCAAGGAAAGAACATAAGAGGGTAACACAAAAAGAACTCATCGCTTACATGATAGCATGAGAGAAGTACTAGTGTCTAATCTTTTCATACTTAAAACTCAATAGTAAATATCACTCAATGAACAAATTCAAAGTAAAACATACTGTAATAACTTGGAAAGGATTTCATGAGTTCAATGAAAATAAAATTACAAGTAAACTCGTAGACAAGTATGCAATTAATATAACAAGCATGCTTTAGCAAGAAAACACAAAACAAATAGGGAATTCGGTGAACAAGCATGGTATTCATTGGATGTCTAGATAGTGTATACTCCAAACCTACATTTAACCTAATGGTAGTGTAGACTAACCTAACAGTACAAATTATTGAGAGTGTTTGAAGTCAAATTTTAGAATCAAATTATAAAGTTTTTTATTATGCACCATCTAAAATCAAAGATTACCCAAAATAAAGTCATCAAAGGCGATAATCAACCAAACCTAAATCACCCATTCTGATCTAAATTTTAATAAACCAAACTAAACCTGAAAAAACTAAATTCACTCTAAAAGATCCAACCCGAACAAAATATTAGGCAATTCAAATCAACCCAATCCAAATCGAAGCAAACTCGAAAAGACAGACCCGAATGGCCAAGTCTAATTATGGCTTTGTTCGCTAAGTCATATTGTAGTTATTCTTGTTTTTGTTAATTTATATGTGATAATATGTTATTGACAGAGAATGTAACAAATACGTGGGACCCCGCCAAGAACCATCGATCTTAATATACTATAAATATAAAATTAAATATTCTAATATGAACAAAGCCTGTGAGTAAACTTATCACAATTGTACACTAAAAAAAAAGATCCAACAGCTCTATAAATTCAATAACAACCAAGAGGTAATTGGACTGAGAATGATCTTTGTAATTGTGGTAGGGTATCATAGTGATGATGAGTTTATTAACACAATTCTAAATGTCATATCATCAAAATATAATATTTTAGTATGTAGCAATTCCCCAATTTACTCATCCCTACAATAATAAAGGAATGGGAAAATTCACGAGATACCCCTGTTTTCTTTCGTAATTCACAATATACCCCTGTGATTTTCGTAATTTAACTTTAAACTTGCTTAAATGTTGTCCAAAATTGATGAAACTTTACATGGACGATGCTAAAGTATTATATTTTGGTCCAATATCAAATTTGAAGTTTTTTAAGCTCACATGTGACCTAATTGGACCCAATGAACAGTCACATATTCTCTCTACTCCAATTTATTATTACTATTGGCCGTATGATGGTATTGTATCTTTTTACTTTCTCTTCTCACACTATTTTTGTACTTCTTAATTAGTGATATAAACCAAATAGGATTTGATTTCTGTATATGTTTCTCAAGTAACGATGGAGGAAAGAACAATCAAATTCCACGTCATTGTAATTTTTTTTATCTTACTAACACAGTTTAGTTGAATCCACCATTGTGAATGTAATAAATAGCATCAAAAACAGGATAGATGGTCTATTTCAAAGTAGTTATTAAAACTATTGGAATGGTAATGGACACCTTTGAATGATCATAAATTGATAGATGGTGAATTATCACAAAAAATAGTCAGAAATTTGTAATATAATTTTCTTTGATATAGATAAAACAATATACTAGATAGAGCTCTTCAATACTCCCTCCGTCCTAATTGACCTTCCTGTTTGTTCTATGGCACGTTTTTCCACTTTAATATTAAACATACAAGATAAAATAATTTTAGAAAACAAATTTCTACAACATATAATTTTTCATATAAGGATTCCATTGCAATACTTAGATTTATAAAATTATGTTATCTTATATGTTAATATCGAAGTCAAACGACATACTCAAATAGTAAAGGGGAAGGTCAATTAGGGACGGAGGGAATAATACTATAACATAGAGATAACAAATACTCCCTCGTCCTGAATTGACCGTCCTGTTTGCTTTATGGCACGTTTTTCCACTTCAATATTAAGCATATAAGATAAATAATTTTATAAAACTAAATTTTGTAACATATAGTTTATCATGTAAGGAATCATCTGCAAAACTTAAATTTTCAAAATTAATTTATCTTATATGTTAAAAATTGAAGTCAAACGACATGTCTAAATAATAAACAGGACGGTCAATTCAGGACGGAGGGAGTAATAACCTCTTTTCGGATTGTCAATTCAAAATAGATTATGATACAATTGCTTAGAGTTTGTTCCACAAAACAATCTGTGTAGTTAAGTCTGCAACTATAAGTAACACGTGTCAAAGAGTTGGTACTGTTTCTAGGGATCTGTGGGTGCTGCTGCGACCGACTCCGTCAACCTCTGTTGCTGCAACTGCAAATTTATACTGGATCGTCCAATGGCTGCATGCTTCACTGTTCCTGGCCACTTTGCCATCTTTTTTCTTCTTGGTTCTTTAAATGCTTCGGAAATTGTTAATCAGATTGTATCGTGAGTAATAAATAACCAGCAAACAAACAAAACGGGCGAAAGCAGTCCAGTCATTCAATTAAGTAAAATCAGATTCATACCCTTCTTCGCTTTCGCCTCAAGGATCGTGTCGTCCGTCTCGTATAGTTTTTTTGTTATTTTTTTTTTTTTTTGTAAAGAAATAGTGGGCAGAGAATGTCCATGTTTTGTGTAGGTTAAACTAATTATTTTTGCTGTGTTGTTATAACTGTTTTACACATGTTTTGATTGGATTATTTTATATTTTATTTAAAAATATATTATTAAGATAAATAGGGTAAAATATATTTAGTTATTAAGTATGTCAAAAACGAACAGAATCTTTATCAATAATAGTTATAATATTTACACTTTAAATAGAATCTCTAGGTTTCATAATATGTAAAAAAGATATGTTCTGTACTTGTTAGTATTATTTAGTTTTACATAAAAAGGTTATTAATCAATAACATTCTATATGTACGTAAAGTGTTATTAAATTAGATTTTATATATTTCTTAGTTATAATTTTATATTTATATTCATAGAAACTTTCGGTGAATTAATATTAGGTGCGAGAGTAGAAAGACGTACGAAAACGTTCATTTAGAAGTTAATCACTAATTAAGCTCCAAGCAAAGCGTCAGTTTTATCTTAATTTCAAAGTTCAATATTATTTAGTTTGAAAGTAATAATTAAATATGTTTGATCGGTTCGACTCTCAAAGCTAGCTACACGTAGATGATATAAGAAACGAACATACATACGAACGCCCTATGTTTTGCACCGAGTTTTTTAATTAACTAGTTTATTGTCTCTGTATGTAATATATATTAATTATCATATCAACTATTTTTTCCTCTATTTTTCTAATTTTCAACTGACAACTGACATCAGCTAGATTATGAGCGATAGAAAAGAATAGGGCCTAAGTTACATAGATTTTTTGAGTCGGTATCAAATATACAGACCAATTAATTGAATGAATCTATGTTCGAGAATACTCTAAATAAACTGTCATTACACTAATTGAATGGGGGTGGTACATCATATATATATATATAATGTATGAGGTAGACAGGAAGTGGAGGAGAAGGTGGATTTATTTCCAAGTGAGGTTACTATATGAAATGATAGCGGTAGCCGATATATTGCTTGTGGAGGTTAGACTTAAGAGATAGCAACTGGATCGATCTCCTACCACACCACACCATTATTATAATCATGATTTTATGATTCCTCTCCCTGTATTTCATCTAAGTTTCTATACAGAAATCGGTTAAATATTTGCGATGTTGTGTGGGGGTGCATTATATATATATATAATCCGTACTCCACTTAATTAATTTTATTTTTTGGGGGGAAAACTTAATTAATTATTTAAGCACAAGTCACCATTATGTACCTCATCTCAGTATATCTCGTTTTGTATGTGCGATCAAATTCAACAAGGTATTTAATTCTCCACTTGGAATTACACTAATATATTTGGTGAGGTGAGACATCGTTTTGTCATATTGATGACATCGTTACCAAATCAGCTTATTGTGTTGTCCTTTTTTCAACGCTTCTAATGATGATTTATTTGATAATCAAACGAGAAAGTCAAGATTATTGGGGACCACTTCAAATTCAAATCTATCAATCTTAGTATAATAGTATCAACTACGAATGTTTATATATATTCAATTAGTCTAAGTGGCCAAAAGTGAAAACAAGGAATTGGGAAGCGAACCATTAATTAAATAGAAATATATATTGGTGTCTACAGTCTTGACATATTGTTAAAGTGTGAATTAATTGTCACAAAAAGTGTGAATTTGTAATTAAACAATTTTTTTTCTGTTTAAAAAATAACTATAGTAATACATATAATTCGATGTATTAGGAAGCCTGTCAATTCAGTGTATAGAATATAGTTGTCAAATTGATAAAGACAGAACGAGAGGAATTTGGACTCCTCTCTATTAATTGTATTATGTAGTAGCAGCAGTAGTAGTTAATGAATAGCGGTGGGAGAGAATGAAAATGTTGCTATGGCGTGGAAGATTGATGACAGCTAGGTAGGCAGATAGAGTTGGTGCAGGTGCAGTGCAGGGTAGTTGATCAGTGTCCGAGGGGCTCACCTAGCAAGCGACTACGTACTCTGTCTGCATGCATGCTGCGGTTTGTTACGCTTCTGTTCTGTCCGTGCTAACTTATTACTACTACTAATGAGTAGTACTCCTAGCTAGCATAATTTGTTGTTTTATGTATTATGTCCGCCTGCCTGTTTTTGTCAATCGGCGTGCTCTTCTTCATTCAGACTAGAGTTGGTCGTAGTACCAGTATTCTGTCTGTTCCATAAGCTCTATAGCTTAGCTGTCACTAATAATGAACGCGCGCGTCTCGCTTTCACAACAACTTAATTTGGAGTTGGTTAATTTATGGATATTTATGTTACTCAGTACCCCCCCCTTGCTTACATAGTTGTGCCGCTCGTCCTTGAAAATAGTACCGTAGTAGTAATAACTACAAACAACAATTAATAGACAGTTATAATAACATTACGCTAAACTTGAATCCATTCATGCATTATCGTCTCGTCGTATAATGCATAAAAGACGTGCATTCATCCATCCGGGAGAGGTAAAACTAAAGTGAAAGCTAGATAGGGTAAAAATTTAAATAATGGATATGTCGACTTCATTTACAATAAATTTATAATTCACTTGTGATTTTTTTTCGAGTGAAGACAACAACGTACAGTTTGTTTTGTTAGGCTGAAGAATAGTACTAGTAGTAGTAGATATTAGTGTTGGGTTGGATTGGAGAGATAGGTAAATAACCCTTAGGCCGGTAGTATTTGTATACCTTTCAATATCCAAAGATATTTACACTACTATTTGTGATTGTAGGAATCAAACCCTGGGATGAATTAATATACTCCCTCCGTCCTGGATTGACCGTCTTGTTTACTATTTGGATATGTCGTTTGACTTTAACTTTTAACATATAAAATAAATTAATTTTGAAAATTTAAGTTTTACATAGAATCCTTACATGATAAACTATATGTTACAAATTTAGTTTTATAAAATTATTTTATCTTATATGTTTAATATTAAAGTGGAAAAATTGTCATAAAGCAAACAGGACAGTGAATTCAGGATAGAGGGAGTAGTAGCATAAGGGAGTGTGAGATTCACACGAAATGTGTAGCAAGGATGTCGTATATTATGATCAAATAATTGGAGAGCAGAACCGATAAAAACATGTTTTGATTGACGTGGTTGCAGTAAACCAAGTGACCCACCGGATGACAACAGTAAAACGTAGCCTTCTGGGCCTATATATATTATGCCCTCCTCAATTATTATTATTATTTTTTGAATATTTTTAAAAATTCTCATCAATAATGATAGAGTAACGTGTAATAGTTGTTATATTTGTTAATACAGTCTGCTGGTTAGTTTAGCTCTGTACTATATAAGCAAACCTCTCCTCTGTTAACGAGTAATGAGCATTTTATCTCTTTTTTTAATCCTCTGCTGTCTTGCTCATCGTTATTCACTTACATGGTATCAGAGCTCCATTCTTGATCCGGGTATCTCTATTTTCTGTGCCTTTCTCAATCATGGCCACTGGACAGAAAACGAATTCGTCGTTCAGTCCTCTACTGACGCAGTCGAATCTGTACCAGCTCGTTAGCATCTCTACAATCAAACTAAAAGGAGAAAAGAATTATCTGAGTTGGAGAACTCAGATGCTTAACTTGCTCGAATCAGTCAAGGTTGTCGATCTTGTCAAGAGTTCAGCACCTAGTCAAGATTCAGATCTTGAGAAGTGGACTGAGACTGATGCGCTCGTTCGTACGTGGCTCATCGCTACTCTGGCTGAAGACTGCGTTCATATTGCTGTTGGATGCGAAACAACAAGATATTTGGAACGAATTGCAAGAGGAGTTTCTCCAGTCCACAAAGGATCGAGAGTTTCAGTTAAGCAACGGATTCAGAATCTGAAACTGAGAGAAGGTCAACACGTAAAAGAGATATCAAAGAATTCAAACTCATCTGCAAAAATCTTGCAGCCATCGGAAAAGCTTTAGAGGATGATGATAAGGTTCTGTTGCTAGCTCAAGGATATGGAAAGCGATACAGTATGATTCGCTCAATCATGCTGAGCAAAGCTCCTTATCCATCATTGAAGCAGTTCATAAGTGCTATTGAAGATTTTGATCTTCACGAAGGAGGTAGCGACAAAGACAGAAAAGGCGACTGAGGAGTTGCTATGGCCTTTAATGTGTCCAAGAATGAACAATCTGGCGGTCGAGGCCGCGTTTTGGTCGAGGTAGAGGTCGAAACCAAGGGAAGAGGAAGAGGTCAGAACTATTATCCAAATTACTATCCCAATTATCAGAATCAGAACTTAATCCAAATCAAACTCAGCCAGCCCTAATTCCAGTACTGAAACCAATGCGTTTAATCAATCTTCTCAAAATCAAAATCATGCCAATCCCTGCCAATTTGTGGTCGTACGAATCACACAGCAGCAATTTGTTTCTATCGATGGATCACTCCTACCAAGGAACCTCTGATTTCAAGAAACCAACAACTCACAACTCAAACCTCTAAGGAACTCACCTCACCTACAACTCCATGGTCTTTAATCAGAACGTTGATGATTACTACGTTGATTCAGGCGCGACAAACCATATGGTGACCAACTCAGGTAAAATATCTAATCCTGTCTCTTACGGTGGGGATAAGTCTGTTTTGTTGGAGATGGAAGTCAAATACCAATCAAACTTTCTGGAAATGCTGCTATTGTGACTGAATCGGAAAGAATTTGGTCTTGAATGATGTTCTGGTTGTCCCTGATTTGAAACGTAACTTGCTGTCAGTAAGTAAACTCACACAGGACAACTTTTGTTCAGTAGAATTTACTAATTCTGAGTTTACTGTCAAGGATCTGTTGACCAAGAAAGTTCTGGCCAAAGGTAGAGAGAAGGAGATCTGTATGCTCTTCGAAATGACAGTGTCCAAGCCTTAACTGCTACTCTTTCTGGAAAAGCTACCACGACATTTGGCATCAACGACTTGGACATCCCAATTCAAGAATCTTGAAGAGTCTCTGTTGCAAGAGTCTGATAGATATTAGTAAATGGAATAAGGAATTCACTGTTTGTTCTAGCTGTCAAATGAGTAAAAGCTGTCGATTACCGTTTGCTCGAAATGATAAAGTTTCTTCTGTTGCTTTAGAAAAGATACATTGTGATATTTGGGTCCAGCACCAGTTGTTTCCACTCAAAAAATGAGATATTATGTGATCTTTGTTGATGACTTTACTCGCTTCACGTGGTTGTATGTGATGAAAGGAAATCTCAATTCAGTGAGATCTTTGTGCAGTTTCAAAAGATGGTTGAGCTTCAGTTCTCTGCTAAGATCAAAATTTTTCAGTGTGATGGTGGAACTGAGTTTACAAACAAAATATTACTACACATCTTCGTGACTGTGGAATACTACAACACATCTCTTGTCCCAGTACCCCTGAGCAAACGAGTGGCTGAAAGAAAGCATTGGCAAACATTGTTGAGATGGGACTTGCCTTCTGTTTCATGCTGGCCTTCCCGTGTCTTTCTGGACAGAATCTTTCATGACAGCTGTCTTCCTTATAAATCGGTTGCCTACACCCTCACTGCCAAGCCAGTCACCTTTTTTAAGTTGCATCAGTCGCACCTGATTACTCCAGCTTTCGAACCTTTGGGTGTGTAGGTGCTTTCCTTTTCTGAGATACAGCAACTCACATAAACTGCAGCCTGATAAGCGAGAAATACATCTACTTTTAGGGCTTTAATTCTTCCTATTTTCATAGCAATTGTGTCGTATTTCTCACTTATCATATGATTTTCCTAGATTTATGTTTTGATGTAAATTGATATATTTTATGTGTTAAATGTAGGAAAAAGCCATATTAATGGATAGATGATCTCATGAGCTTTCTAACGCAACAAACGGCGAGTAAAACGGACTTATAACGAAGAATCTGGAGCCGGTTGAAGATTGCAGTACACAACTCATGAGGAGAGGCGGACAAGGACAGGCAGAGGCGTCCGCCTCCTTTCACGCGGACAAGAGAGGCGCGGACCAGATGAGTGGAGTCCGCCTGTTTTTGAGCGGAGAAGGGAAGCGCGTGCCTCCTTTGGGAGGGACAAGAGAGAAAGAGAGACGACCGCCTCCTTTGGAGCGGACAAGAGAGGATAGAGGAGGCGCATAGACAAACACGCGTCCGCCTCCTTTGGAGCGGACAAGAGGATCAGCGCACCAAAATCCAGATTTCGACGCGAATTTTTCTTCCTTCCTCTTCGGCGGCGCCGCACTCGAACTGCTACTTCATTGATTACAGACGGCGCCCACCTTAATTTGTGCACGCGTGACGCCGGCTCTTCCTGCTGCGGATCATAAATGAAATCTCTGTCTACAATCAATTGCTGCTCTCAGACTGCAAATCTTCGCGGATCTGCTCACAAATTTCCACCGCCATCTACTCACCAACTGCACCGTCCCTGATTTCTCCGTTGTCTGCTTCTCATTTCCCCAGCCTATAAAAAACCCACGCCCTCCTTCAGTATTAATGATCCCTTCTTTAAAATCCAAAGCTCATCCATCACGCAGAGGCCTCGTGCCTCTCCACTACCACGCTCGCTCACCACGTACGTTCACCAACACTTCATCAGCTCTCCGGAGCATTTATCACCACACGACCACATTCAATTCTCTTCTCCCCGTTTTCTCCATTTTATTTGTTTTTCCACCACACCACATCACTGCCATTAATTAGTATTATTATTACGGACGACGTGGATACAGAGGCGGAGCTAGGATTCAGAGTCAACTTGCTAGCTGGAGTTTTCTCTACCCTTTCTCTTATTTTGTAAAATGTTGTTTATATATAGTTATGTTTAATTAATAACTTAAGCCCCCCAGGTTTGGGATGCGAGCCTATTTATATGATTATGTTATGTTAAGCTTTCCACTATGATTTTATCTAAAGTAGTAGTTTAATTCCAGTTCTTCATCTGCTTTAATTCTCTGATCAATTATAAAGTTATATTTGTAGTTTCTAATCAACATGCGAGAGCTGAGATAGATAACAAGACATGGGAAGTTAAACCTGATTAACAGCTAGAAGCCTGATCCGGCCTATAGGTTATTAGTCTCAAATAGAAGCTGTTCTTTATGCGATTGGTTGTGTCCGGATTAGAGCATTAGTCTGCTGCTAGTTCTAGCAACTGGTTAGGGTTCGTTAGATTTAGTCGTCAACGAATTATTTATAGTTTCTGAGTTTATTACTAAGTGGTAAAGTTTATATTAATATAATTGATAAAATAGGTGAGCAGAACTAACCCGGGATGCTTTTTAAAAGACAAAAAATATTGTTTTTATTATTTTGTTTTTGTTCAGTTAGGTTTTCGATTATTTCTTCTCCTAAAAAATGATAAAATCTATTTAATAGAAATCCCAATAAAATTTAAAAACTATCCATTAACCGTGCTGGAGGGTCCCCGGCAACGGCGCCAAAAACTTGTTGGAGAAATATGTGACTACTTCTACCACTTAGGCAGTGTACCTAATCGTTTTGCGGGATAGTGGATTCGTGGGTTGGTACTCTTGGTTGTCGTACTCTTGGATTAATGGATAGTTTTAAATTTATTGGGATTTCTATTTTTATTTACTTTTATTTATTTTCGCTTTATTTAATTTTACTTAAAAAAAATTCTTGTATTTCTATATTATTTCTTATTTGTTTCTCTTTCTAGTTAATTTTGTTTATTATTTTTCTTTTCTGTTTCTATTTCTTTTCTACTTGGTATTTTTATTTTTGTTTTTATAGGATAATTACTGACAATGGAGAGCAGCCACGATGAGGTGAGAAGATTGTTGATCAATCTGGAATGGACACGAATGCAAGAGGAAATATCCTCATATCAAAGATTGGTCCAGGATTATCAACCACCTCAACCATCAAATCGAGAGCCGTATTGGTGGGAAGTCAACCAGGCTAACGCACAATACAACGAAGCTCAGTTGGGGTATTACTACTTCAATCAGAACGAGCAGCAATCTACACAAGGGCCAGATGAATCCTCCCAAGTATGGTCGACCCACCAGAAGAAATTCCAGTGGTGACTCCAAGGAGTGATGAGCAAACTGAGCCAGATATTCATGACATAGCAAGTTCTGATGAGGAGATAATGAAACTTCTCAAGACAATTTTCTCCGACGCCGAGTTAGAACAAATGTCTGAGAGTTACAATCTTCCTCCATCCCCATCCCCAACACAAGAGGAGCAATTAAAATATGAAGATAAGTTGTCTGAGCCGGTCTGCGAGCTTGAGAAAGGTGATCCTATTGAGCCTCACCTACCGGAAGAGGAAATTTACATCCTCGAATCTGAGGAAGGAACACCACTACCACCGGTCTCTCATCAACTTCCGTCCTGCCTCCATAAGCCTCAACAGCAAGAGGAGGATGTTTACATCCTCCAATTTGAGGAAGAAAAGCTAATCACACCTGGTCTCCGTTAAAACTACGTTACCGGCAGTACCTCCTCAAACACCAGGTTTTGTGGAGTATTCATTTTCCTATTTTATTTGCCGAAGTAAATTTTGTTTTGATCCAGGTGGTTTGCTTTTTATTATTACTAACTTCGTTTTCCTGGCGAAGGTATTGTCTACTTTTATTTTTGATCCAGGATAACGAAGCAGGAGTCTAGCCAAAGACTAAAACTACGGACAGCTTACTGGGAGGCAACCCAGTGGTTAAACTTTATTATCCTATTATTATTATTATAATTTTAATTTTGTACCCCACATTATTTCTATATTATGCTTTTCAAAAAAAAATTATTAACAAAAATTTTCAATTAATAGGGGAGCATATGGTTTTATTTTATTTAATTTTTAACAAAAAGAAGTGGACATGGTGTCTATGCTTTCATGCAACGCTTTTTTAGCGTTTATTTTTGGGTAGTGTGTGCAGGAGAAATTCTTATCATGGTATCTGAAGAACTCCAAGGCTGGACACTTGCTTGAACGCAAGTGTGAGGAACGCTACTACCCCATTGTTCGCACTTAAGTGTGAGGAAGGACACCTTCCTCAATCTACGATATCAGGGGAGTTTCAGTTTCTTTATTTTAAATGTTTGTGTCCAGTCTATCACGCTTAATGATTATTATTATATCAGTCCATGATTGTCCTGAATGAAATTCTTCATGAGTCTGGCATATTTTGAAAGGTCTTTTCTTGATTATTTTATGAACAATGAGGACATTGCTCCTCTTAAGTGTGAGGAAGTAGAGACCTTTCCCTGAAAATATGCCAGTTGCACTTAATGCCACACATGTTTTTAATTGTCTTCTTGCATTGAGGGAATCACTGCTCTGAGTGCTTATAAATGTTGAATTCTTGGGTGAAAATTTTTGCATAAATTTTGAAGTGAAGCCAGGTGACCACCTCAAGAATCTTTCTGCTTTAGGTTGTTTGTATATATAGTTTTATTCAAATGAATCAGTTTTCCCAAAAATTTGGTGGATTAAGTTGATTGGGGAAACTGAATTAGTTTATCTTGGGATTTTGGAAATGATATGAAAGTTTGGAATGAAAGGATAAGGCAAAGGTACTCCGCTGATCAAAAATTTTCCTAACAAAAGCAGGCCTCGTCTATCCGGTTATTAAGTCCTAGGGGTGCCTTAACACCTATCTACCTAAGGTCTCGTGATCTGGGATAGTTGGCCCAACGTCGTTACAAGGATAGAGAGAAAAGTCTGGGTTACGAAAAAACTCTGCAATTCGCAATTATTCAATTGTGTTGTATATATTTCTTGAAGAAGAATGTTTTTGCATACGAAAAGAGTTAGTTGCAGTTTAATTTTGTTTTTGATCATGAGTATGTGGTGTTGAAAGGTATCGCGGAATAAGGCGTTACTTCACACCCCTTGTCATCCAAAGGTTAAAGGAAAGAAATGGTGGAAGATCCCAAGTTAATCTACATTCAGATTTTGTAGTCTAACTTATCCATGCTTTAAAAAAATTATTCTTTTTCACTGTTTGCGAAAACCTACAACCAGGAGCAGAACTATTCTTTTGATTGTCACTTTGCTTGCTCTGTTTTGCATCTGTTTAATCCTGAGGTTTGATACTACGGCCTTAGAGATATATTTATTTGCTGAGGACAAGCAAAAGCTAAGTGTGAGGAGGTTTGATACTACGGCCTTAGAGATATATTTATTGCTTGAGGACAAGCAAAAGCTAAGTGTGAGGAAGTTTGATAAGCGAGAAATATCTACTTTTAGGGCTTTAATTCTTCCTATTTTCATAGCAATTTGTGTCGTATTTCTCACTTATCATATGATTTTCCTAGATTTATGTTTTGATGTAAATTGATATATTTTATGTGTTAAATGTAGGAAAAAGCCATATTAATGGATATATGATCTCATGAGCTTTCTAACGCAACAAACGGCGAGTAAAACGGACTTATAACGAAGAATCTGGAGCGGTTAAAGATTGCAGTACACAACTCATGAGGAGAGGCGGACAAGGACAGGCAGAGGCGTCCGCCTCCTTTCGCGCGGACAAGAGAGGCGCAGACAGATGAGTGGAGTCCGCCTGTTTTGGAGCGGAGAGAAGGGAAGCGCGTCCACCTCCTTTGGAGCGGACAAGAGAGAAACAGAGACGACCGCCTCCTTTGGAGCGGACAAGAGAGGATAGAGGAGGCGCATAGACAAACACGCGTCCGCCTCCTTGGAGCGGACAAGAGGATCAGCGCACCAAAATCCAGATTTCGACGCGAATTTTTCTTCCTTCCTCTTCGGCGGCGCCGCACTCGAACTGCTACTTCATTGATTACAGACGGCGCCCACCTTAATTTGTGCACGCGTGACGCCGGCTCTTCCTGCTGCGGATCATAAATGAAATCTCTGTCTACAATCAATTGCTGCTCTCAGACTGCAAATCTTCACGGATCTGCTCACAAATTTCCACCGCCATCTACTCACCAACTGCACCGTCCCTGATTTCTCCGTTGTCTGCTTCTCATTTCCCCAGCCTATAAAAACCCACGCCCTCCTTCAGTTAATGATCCCTTCTTTAAAATCCAAAGCTCATCCATCACGCAGAGGCCTCGTGCCTCTCCACTACCACGCTCGCTCACCACGTACGTTCACCAACACTTCATCAGCTCTCCGGAGCATTATCACCACACGACCACATTCAATTCTCTTCTCCCCGTTTTCTCCATTTTTATTTGTTTTCCACCACACCACATCACTGCCATTAATTAGTATTATTATTACGGACGACGTGGATACAGAGGCGGAGCTAGGATTCAGAGTCAACTTGCTAGCTGGAGTTTCTCTACCCTTTCTCTTATTTTGTTAAAATGTTGTTTATATATAGTTATGTTAATTAATAAACTTAAGCCCTCCCAGGTTTGGGATGCGAGCCTATTTTATATGATTATGTTATGTTAAGCTTTCCACTATGATTTTATCTAAAGTAGTAGTTTAATTCCAGTTCTTCATCTGCTTTAATTCTCTGATCAATTATTAAAGTTATATTTGTAGTTTTCTAATCAACATGCGAGAGCTGAGATAGATAACAAGACATGGGAAGTTAAACCTGATTAACAGCTAGAAGCCTGATCCGGATAGGTTAATTAGTCTCAAATAGAAGCTGTTCTTTATGCGATTGGTTGTGTCCGGATAGAGCATTAGTCTGCTGCTAGTTCTAGCAACTGGTTAGGGTTCGTTAGATTTAGTCGTCAACGAATTATTTATAGTTTCTGAGTTTATTACTTAAGTGGTAAAGTTTATATTAATATAATTGATAAAATAGGTGAGCAGAACTAACCGGGATGCTTTCTTAAAGACAAAAATATTGTTTTTATTATTTGTTTTTGTTCAGGTTAGGTTTTCGATTATTCTTCTCCTAAAAAATGATAAAATCTATTTACTAGAAGTCTCAGTAAATTTAATCCACTGTCAGTTATCCACAGCGAGGTCCCCAAGAGTACAACAACCCCACGAATCCACTATCCCGCAAAACGATTAGGTACACTGCCTAAGTGGTAGAAGTAGTCACATATTTCTCCAACACAGCTCGCTCTTTACTTGTATCTTTATTGGCTACAGCAATCTTCACAAAGGGTACAAGTGTTACCATCCTCAAACCAAGAAAATTTATATCTCACGCCATGTTGTTTTTGATGAAGCTCTTTTTCCTTATGCTGCTCCAGATAAAGAAGCTGAGAACACTGTTGATTTGTTTCTCACTACTTTCAAGATGTTCTGTGATGAGCATCCCACACCAGCTACTGAATCTCATTCTCAATTACCTGCCTCAAACACATCCACTTCTCAAAACACTGATTCACAAGAACCATCACTGCCTATCATTCTCTTTGATTCACCCGTGCCAAACACAGCCAATGCTAATCCTGTTATACAGTCACCTGTTACACACTCTACACCTGATGATGTTACAGCTGCAGAAATAACTCCTATTGATCTGTCTTCCGATACTGCTGATGATCCAACACCCTCGCCTAATGCTCACAGCACAGAAACTTCACCTGAAGTTATTATCAATACCGAGGCATCATCACCAACACCCTCAATTGCAGCCAGTGACGGGATAAATCTGGTTGTTGATCTTAGTTCTTGTCAACCAGAGTTCACTGAACCCTCAATACTCATCCTATGATCACACGCTCCAAAAGTGCTGCTTGCCTTCCAGAAGCACATACTATGAATGAAGTTGACTTAACAGAACCCAAAACTGTTCGTCAAGCCTTGAGTTCTTCAGTCTGGTATCGTGCTATGGAGGAGGAAATGAGTGCTCTGCAACAGAACAACACTTGGTCGCTGGTTCCTCCATCTGATAGTAAGAATCTGGTAGGATGTAAGTGGGTATTTCGCATCAAGCGTCATCCTGATGGATCAATTGAGAGATTCAAAGCACGCCTTGTAGCCAAGGGTTTTCATCAAATACCAGGTATTGATTTTAAGGATACATTCAGTCCAGTAGTTAAGACCTCAACCATCAGATTAATCTTATCTGTTGCAGTCACTTGTCGCTGGGAAATCAGACAGTTAGATGTCAAAATGCTTTTTTGCATGGAGACTTAACAGAAGAGGTGTATATGCAGCAACCACCTGGCTTCATTGATAAAACTCGACCTGATTATGTGTCTTCTCCATAAGTCTCTTTATGGTTTAAAGCAAGCTCCACGAGCTTGGTTTTCCAAGTTAAGCACGTTTCTTCATCAGATAGGATTCATATGCAGCAGAGCTGATACATCTCTGTTTTATTTGCACAAGGACAACAACTGTGTTTTGATTCTTGTGTATGTTGATGATATAATCATCACCAGCAATGCCTCCACTCTTCTACATCAAGTCATAAAACAGTTAAGTGTTGTCTGCGCCTTAAAAGATCTTGGTCTGTTACGGTATTTTTCTGGTGTTGAAGCAGATTTTCTATCTGATGGATTACTCCTTAAACAGACTAAGTATGCCAAGGATCTCCTCAAAAAGGCTAACATGATGGGATCTAAGTCTCATCGTACACCTCTTTCCTCAACCATGCTCTCAACTCTAATACCAATACACCTCTGTCTGACCCGACTGAATACAGAGCATAGTTGGTGCTTTGCAGTACCTTACCATCACACGGCCAGACATATCTCATGCAGTCAATCTGGCATGTCAGTTTATGCGTCAACCGTGTCAGTCTCATCTTTAGAATGTAAAGCGTATACTCAGATATGTTGCTGGAACACAAAACTATGGTCTCAAAATATCTGCTGCATCATCCTCAATATTACTGCTTTTTCGGATGCAGATTGGGCTGGGTGCAATATTACTCGACGATCTACCACTGGCTTTTGTGTTTCCTTGGTGCCAACTGCATCTCTTGGGCATCAAAGAAACAGGCTACTGTTTCTAGATCAAGTGCAGAAGCTGAATATAGGGCACTTGCTGCTGCTGCGTCTGAAATCACTTGGATAAGTCATATTCTCCGTGAGATCGGTTTTCTCCCACTTCCTGCCCAACACTGTTGTGTGACAATCAAAGTGCTCTGCATCTAGCAGCTAATCCTGTGTTACATGCTCGTACAAAGCATGTGAATTGGACTATCACTTTGTCCGGGAAAAAGTTGTTGCTGGACTGATTACAACTCGCTATATTTCAACCAAGTTGCAAATGCTGACATTTCACCAAAAGCCTTCCCTCTGAATCTTTTATGTTCTTCAGAAGCAAGCTTGGCGTTGTTGAATCCCACGCAAAGCTTGAGGGGGAATGATAGAGTATACGTGAGTAATAGTTGTTATATTTGTTTTAATACAGTCTGCTGGTAGTTTAGCTCCTGTACTATATAAGGCAAACCTCTCCTTGTTAACGAGTAATGAGCAGTTTATCTCTTTTAATCCTCTCTGCTGTCTTGCTCATCGTTATTCACTTACAAATAAATGAAATAAATGTATTTCTCTCTCTTACTATACTCAACTCAAGTTTTTTTAATTTACATACTACATGGACAGAACGGCCTTCCTGCAGTGCTGTGTATGCTCATGCTCAGCCCTTTGATTTCTACGTAACAAATTTGTCGGCCGGACATCACGTGGTCCGTCACCTTTTCACCCCGACAGATAATCTTGACATCGGACGTTATCACAGAGTGAGCATCGGCCCAGTCTATTTCCGTCAGGCGGGAAGATTACAAAAATTCCTGTCTCCGTTTATATTCTCCTCGTAGACGGCGTCGTCTACTCTATGTCCGTCTTCAAAATATCCTATCTGCATGCACATGGAATGTAATGTATGCCGGCCGGGTGTACATCAACTTCGTTTCTGTAACTACTGTTATTTACATGTATACTCCGGTGTTGTACACTACTGTCGTTTGACTCATATTAACATTTATAAGATAACTATTTTTATATTTATAATGGAATCCTTACATTGTATTAATTTTATCGTAACTTGTAAACGTTCAAGCAAAGGACACTATACGGGACATATTTAGTAGAAACTTGCACATTATTTAGAAACTTGCAAGTAGAAAAATAGACGCATGGCCCCACTTTTTACTTTTCCATTTAGATAATAATTACTTTATATTGAATAGTAGGGGTAAAAGTGGAAAGAAGTGTGTCAAAAAGCTAGAATGACAGATATTTTTGAACAAGAATCACATCCTAAAACGACAGATATTAATGAACGGAGGGAGTATTTCCTTCATGAACGGTACGTGTACTAGAAAACTTAATTCTATTGTCATACAGGCATTCAGGGGCGGAGACAAGGGGGCTAGTGGGTATGTGCCCCCTAACTCCTCGGTGCCCACTAAGTTTTTTATTATCAATTAATTTCTATTAATATATACTACCCTCGTCCTGTCATAAGTGTCCTGTTTATTTTTTTGGCACGTTTTTCCACCTCAATATTAAACATATAAGGTAAAATAATTTTATAAAACTAAATTTTGTATTATATAGTTTATCATATGTAAAACTTAAATTTTCAAAATTAATTTATCTATATGTTAAAATTGAAGTCAAACGACATATCCAAATAGTAAATAGGACATTCAAGGTGGGACGGAGGGAGTAATAGTTGTTTAGAATGATATTTTAAAAATCATTTTTAGTCTATATTAGATAGGAAAAACTCTTAATATTCTTATTTTAGCAATATAGTCTAAAGTAAAACAGATTATTATACCACTCTTAGTAAATCATAGACCCATGTATCCATTATACAAGTGTTTTTAGTTTTTTATTACAGATTTGTAAATAAATTAAATAATATTAGAATTACTCAAATAACTTTAAAAAATTTTTTAGAAAAAAACTAATTGTTTAGAACTATTATTCTATATTAATTTGCATTAACATATATTTAGTGTACAATTTTTAAAAATTTGAAATAAAAAAGGTAAAACAAACTTATTTTTATGTTAATCTATATATTTCAGTTTTATTTAATTTTCTAGCAAATTTCAAATATCTAATATCAAATTTTAAATATATTATAAGTAGTGAAAATTTATATTTATATTAATTAAAAAAATTAAATTAAATTAAATTTAAATATTAATTAATATTATTAAAAAAAATCTCACACCCTGACATATATTTCCTGACATATATTCCTCGCTTCGCCCTGCAGGCATTGGATGCTTTATTCATTCATTCTTAATTAATTAATGAATGACTTTACATACTGCTGCCGGAGTTGTGTATTTGTATGTAGCTAACTAACTACGTGTGTGTATATGAATTTTAAAGAAATCCGGCCACGACAATATATCATATACCAAAACCACACATATGACATACACATGTCTGATGTCTGCTGCACATATACCCACACGCCGTCTGTCCACACCCTAGTATTATTAATTGCTTGCTAACTAATTAATTAATCACTTCGATCTTATTCACATTCCTTATGGCCAAATCATTGAACGATTATCACTTTAGTTGTGCATTTTAATTAATTAATGGGATAACGAGTTTAATCACATGGGATGGTACATAGTAAACAATTAACTAGAAAAGGGTACAAAACCATTCCCTTTTTTTTTTCGGTGTACAGATATATATATATGTTATATACTCTAGGCAAACATCCAGGTAGCGGTTGTCGGATTTTAAATAATTTAGTTAAAGTAATCAATCTCGATTAATTCGTCAAAATTAATATTTAGTTGACATGATTTGCCAAATAATATGGGAGGATTATATTATCCATATCATACTATGGGCCTCCATTTCGAAACTTTTTACAACTTCTTAATGGGCTAGATAATAACAAATAGTCCCAGATAGAAAATATAGTTGAGTTGGTTTCCAATCTGTTTTTTTTTTTAAAAGTTCGATCCAGGTGTGTATGTAGGAAGTAAACTAGATATTTGATACTGTTCTATTGATATTCAGATGATTATTTACAATAGCTATACATGTACTTTTTTAGTGATATTAGTCTATCGGCCCATAATGGGATACAAGAGAAATGGGCCTAATGTGATTACTAGCTTTATCATAGACCAAAAAATCAGACCAAATTATATATTTTTTTTTCTTCGAGGAAACCCATGGTATTTTGTTTAGAGCGATCCAAATCTATCACTCACTATTATTCTCGAGTGGGTAACTCTCACCCGACAAACCCAAACACACGCTCGCTAGCTATAGAGCTGATCATAATGTGTCCGGCCCGGGCAGCCCGGTCCGACCGGCCCGTAAAAGTCCGGACGGGCCTGGACATAAAATTAGACCCGAATGAAAAACCAGGCGGGCCGCGGCATTTTTTGAGCCCATGGGCCCGGCCCCCCAGCCCGATTTTATAGATTTATTATAGATATTTGTTAAATGTAATATAGACATATTTTTTTTTATATAATATAACAAAAATTATATATAATATATAAAATTTTAAATAAGTTATAGTATAATATATTAATTTTTAAATCAGTTATATATATAATATATAAATCTTTATTAAAATATATTAATTTTAAAATGTATATTAAAAAAAATTTAAAAACCGGGCCGGGCGGGCGGGCTTGGCAAAGTCTGGAAAAAACCGGGCCTAGCCCGGCCCGGCCCGAGCATGTAAAAAACCGGCTTGGTTTTTGAAAATAGGCCCGACGGGCCTAAAATTTCCTCTAGCCGGCCCGAACCCGGCCCGCCGCCCGAATGATCACCCCTAGCTAGCTAACAAGGAAGGGATTGAAGGGACGCCAAATAAATAAGGAAAACCTGGAGGTAGTAGGGCTGTTATGGACCTTACTGTACACTATCAGGATAATCCCTTCGTCCTAAATTGACCGTCTTGTTTACTATTTGGATATGTTGTTTGACTTCAGCATTTAACATATAAGATAAAATAATTTTCAAATTTAAGTTTTGCATATGATTCTTACATGATAAAACTATAAATTACAAAATTTAGTTACAAATATTTTATCTTATCGTAATATTAAAATGAAAAGACGTGCCATAAACAATCAGAACGGTCAATTCAGGACGGATGGAGTATAAGATAAGCCTATATATTTATGTTGAAGAAAAACTTCATCCAATGAAGTTGGCCTTTGTTAGTTAATCATGGCTACCATACCATGGTGATATAGAAAATAGTACGTCCAAATTATGCAATGGTGTATACTGTAAAAGACTTTTTCTTTTTACATCATGTATATTCCTTCTTTGCATATTTAAAAACTCCTTTTACTATTAAATCACACTATATTTTCTCAATAAAAAATTGGTTTGCAACAAATCACCTACTTTTACTCACCTATATTGCAGTTCTTTTTCCAAAAATTTCGAAGCCTTCATGGAAATTAAGTTATATGTACAGTACAATTCCAACTCATAAATAGATAGATTTAGGGTACTCAACTGCAAGATTAATTATAGTCTTTTTGTACTATCAAATCCTTCTAATAGCATCTCTAACCCTCATTCTTAATCACTGAGTAATTTTTAAGTGTGTATATATATCCAGACGCAGACGCACTACCACCTCTAATATTCATCCCTAAATTTCCCTCATCAAACACTCATCGATCACTTCAGCTACACTAACAACACTAGAGCAATCAATTAACTTCAAACGACAACAAAGA
Organism: Limonium bicolor; assembly: GCA_023374045.1. Taxonomy (NCBI): domain Eukaryota; kingdom Viridiplantae; phylum Streptophyta; class Magnoliopsida; order Caryophyllales; family Plumbaginaceae; genus Limonium; species Limonium bicolor. Next base: position 72,077,250 of record CM041783.1, read on the forward strand.
AGATTCATTATTCCGACCTCATAAATCTGTTCCGTGAAACAAAAACTGTAATGGAACATTCGCACCATGACGACTATCACAGCGCCATATCGGAATCATCAGCCCCATCTCCGACCGGTTTGTTTCACCACTTCCGTCACCGTCATATGATGATGCACATGTCGTTTTACTGGGGTACGGACGCTATTGTCCTTTTAACAGGGGGGGGGGGGGAGGAGAAAATGTATAAATGTACATCTTTCTTTACTTCTCACATTCGGTCTATGTCTTGTCGTTGAGTTTATCACACTGCCGTTTCATCCTTTCGGTAATCAAGCGGTTTGGACACCTCGTTAAGGCGCTGATACATACAGTGAGGATGGGTATTGCTTACATGGCTTGTTGGCTTTAATGTCGTTTAATGTTGGGATATTTGTTGCTGGTGTTGTTGGTCATGGTCTTGGTTTTCTGTTGTTGCGCCTAGAAAAAATGGAACAAGGGGACAGAGTTCGGAATCGGATCTTCCTCCTATGAGTTGCTGATTATTGAAAGTTTGATGATTGGGAATTGGGATTTTAGGTCTAGTTTTTGATAAGTTGTTCTTAAGGGTAATCACTGAGTCACAGCAGAATAATGGCGTCAGAAAATTCAATGTAACTTGTGTTCATCTATATTTGGGATGTTTAATTATCAAGGGTAAAGTACTCTTATCATTTTATTTATTGATTCTACCACTGGTTGGTAAATATATATAACACGAATTGATGCAAAATTGGTGTTTTAATTGATGAAAAAATTTATTACACGAATTGATGCTAATGATCATCTACATATATGACACAGTGCAAATGACACTTATGAGTCATGATTACAAGTAACATTATGCCTACAACATTAAAACCCTTCAAATGGGTTAGACCAGGGTAAGAATGTTTTGACCCAATTTTCAATCGAATTGGTCTGGCTACGAATGCTTATTAGCCGATCTGGTTAAAGTTATAGGCTTTTTTTTTAAAAAAAAAAATGAAACCCAAGATCGAGGATATTCAAAGAAATTTTAACCAGTCTCGGCCCATGCTGATTCTCATTATTTGGGCTGATCTTGATTGGGCTAACCTTAGTACGGTCCAACTCAAATAATATCTGATATCTACGGATAATCAATATAAGCGCTTGTCCTGAATCATGATTCAATTATTAAAGAAGAAACTACTTAATAATGAAGCGGAAACTTACATAAACTGCTGGTCATTCATTTTAACCAGTAATAGAAGTGTATATTTTGTTTATAAGTGGTTGAAAGTTCAGCATAATAACGATACTAAGGTTTTAAATGAACCTTTCACGCAAAATGACACAAATATATATTTTTAAAAAGGTATAAGTATATTTATTTGTTGTTATTATTAATAATCAGTTAGTAGACTATTATTGTGGCTTCTGGACACGTGATAAAAAATCTATTGGAGGAATAAAAAAAATAGAGTAAATAAACACGCGCGTGTGAAACTTCTCCTCTATGGCTCTGTTCGGCATGGCTTTTTGGCAGCATAAATGCAGCATATTTGACAGCAGGAATGCGCTGGCATAAATGCAGCATATTTGCTGGCAGGAAATGTGCTGGCATAAATGCAGCTGTTTTGAAAACTGCTGTTTGGCAGTGCAGCATATATACAGCATGTTTGGTTAAATTAGTTATATGTAGTGTGTTTACCGTTTTCGTATTACAATTATAATTTATTATATTACACTACGTAACTTTATTTGTTAGTAAAAAAAATAAAAGTTCACAAACAATAAAATTTTATTTCTATTATTAAGCAAAACTTGTAACTCCTAAACAATATATTTTTATTATCTAAATTTATAATTCTTACAAATATAAAAGCGTAAAAAAAGAGAAAAAGCGTTTCAAATTTCTGATAATGTTATGTGAATTTATTTAGTGAAATTATAAATTTTAATAATATATAATATTTTGTAACTTTGTATGTTAATAAATTTATATGCATTCATATTTTCTATAACTATTAATATATATATCAACAAGTGTGTATATTTATTCGTTTTTTTAATTTTATTAATCTATGTGGTATTACAAATAATATATTATAGATTTGTATTATAAATGTAATTTTTTTGTAAATTTGGATAAAGATGTAGTACTATTTTTTTCTAAATTATTAAAACATTATGTAATTTGTAATAAATAAAGTAACTTGTAAAAAATTTCTTTTTTTTTAAATCAATAGTCACAGTAATTGCATTATGAAGTGAGTAAAGAAACGGAAGTGAAACACGAAAACGAAAAGTAGCATTTGCTGCGGGCATTTATGCTGACATTTATGCTGTCATTTATGCTGACATTTATGTGTTGTTTGGCGAACAACAAAAATAAATAAAGGAGTCCAAAACAGCATATGCTGTATATTTATGCTGTCAAAAAATGCAGATAAAATGAGCACCGAAAGCGCCCTATATATATGTGTGTGAATGTGGGCATAAGGAAGAGAAACAACATTTTTTTAAAATGTTATAACTTACAAAATATAAGTGCAAAAAAAAAAAAAATTATACAATTGTTCATCATAATTTTGCTCTTCAAAACAAGATACATCATGGATATGTTTT
>CM041783.1:72080359-72099611 GCA_023374045.1 Limonium bicolor
GAAACTGTCGTTGAGAATGCTAGAAGATCTCGAGCTTGTGCTCTAGTTTAAATTCCTTTGAAGATAACTGATATGATGTTCTCCAATGGATGATATTTGTACAGAGTACGAGATTAATGAACAGTTGATGGTGATAGAGGGTCTTCGACATCATTTTTCTCTTCATTGACCTGTTGTTGACCTGTCGCTGACTTGTCGGGTAAGTTTTCCTTTGGTCGGTGATTCATCTTTGGATTTATCTGTGTGATTTTGATCGGCTAGATCAAATCCAAGTTCTTTATCTCCGTCAGATTCTTTGACTTTGTGAACTTCAGCTTCATCAAAGACCACATGTACACTTTCCTCCACCTTCAATGTCCTTTTGTTGTAGACTTTGTATGCTCGGCTCCTTTCAGAGTAGCCAAGGAAGATGGCCACGTCGCTTCTGCATCAAACTTTCTTAGGGGATTCATTTCATTGTTGTGGACATAACATTTACAACCAAAGATTCTGAAGTGACTTATGTTTGGGTTTCTTCCCTTGATTAGCACATAGGGTGTTTTGTTGAGGATAGGTCGTATGAGCATTCTATTTGTGATGTAGCATGTAGTCGCCACTGCTTCTGCCCAAAAGACCAGAGGAAGACTGCTCCTCAATAACATGGCCCTGGCTACCTCTTGTAATGTTCTATTCTTACGCTCAACTTCCCTATTTTGTTGGGTGTCATTGGTACTGAATATGTGTGATTGATTCCATGTTGTTTACTCATATCCATGAATTGTTGATTCTAAAACTCTGACCTATGATCAGAACTAAGAGCCTTAATCTTATAGTTGAGTTGTACTTGGACTTTTCCTGCAAAAACTTGAAATTTCTCAAAGACTTCGTCTTTGGAAGCAATGAAGAGTGTCCAAACAAATCGTGAGTAGTCATCAACAATTACAAATATATACCAATTTTCTCCAAAACTTCTGATTCTCATTAGTCCACATAAGTCCATGTGAAGTAATTCAAGTGGCTTGGATGTACTTACTAAGTTCTTTGATTTGAAAGAAATCTTAGTTTGTTGGTTTTAACACAAGCATCACAAAGATTTGTCTCAAATTCTTTCATTTCAAGGAGACATCTTACCAACCATTTCTTGACAAGCTTCCTTAACAAGGAAATGCTAACATGCCCTAGTCTTTTGTGCTATAGTGTGGAGTCATCTATTGAAGTAGTCAAGTATGGAAGGTTTGGACTGTCAATATCCTCCAAACTAGTTACATAAACATTTTCCCACCATTTTCCCACCTTTTTCTCTTTAACAACTCTTTGCCATTGTCCTGACTTACTGTGCTACCATGTGTAGAACAGAAGTGAACTGAATTGCCTTAGTCACATATTTGAGATACACTGAGCAAATTGAATTTTAAACCATTAACTAAATTGACATTATCTATGACATAGTCTGAGGTAAAACCAACCTTACCTTCACCGATGATTTTTCCTTTCTTGTTATCGCTAAACAAAACGGTTCCTTGGCTCCTTGGTTCGAGTGAAAAGAAATTCATCTTGTCTCCTGTCATGTGTTTAGAGCAACCAATGTTGATGTACCAGTAAGGGTCAATTCCCACTCAATTCTGCACTTAACAAGTTAGCGGTGTGGGGTTAGGGTCCACAGAAAGGTTGAACCCATTTCCACCATCAATCATTGCTCTAAGATCATTTTTGACTACCCATTTTAGTCCTATCTTTTGGAGTTGCCAATGCCTCATGAATCGTATTCTATAGCATTTGGCTTCATAATGACCAGGTTGTCTGCACAGATGGCAAACACCTCTACGACTGGTCTCTGACTGAAACCCGACCTGTCGTTTGTTTCTCCACATGGGTGTCCTAGGACTAGCTTCTAGCTTTGCATGTTTTTCTTTGATCAATACTAGTTCCTTTTCTTTTGTGTTAAGGGCAGTAATCAACTCATCTATTTCAGGTTGTTTTCCTTCTTTCATTTTTTAATGAGCGGAAAGAATTTCACTATAGTCGATTTGTAATTTCTTGAGTGCTTTCATAAGGTTTTCTACCTTATCCTTATCAGAATTTTTCTCTAATTTCTCATTTTTCCACCACGAGTTCCTTGTTTTCATTTTACAAAGCCTCTAGTTAATCAACTAGTATAGGAGAAAACTTTCTAAGTCCAGGAAGTTCAGCTTTTAGAATTTTTTGTCTAAGTTTAGAGTAGTTTACCTTGTTTTGATCTTCTTCTTCTGATTCTGACGTGTGCTTATCTTGCGCCATCAAGCAGACTTCCTCAAGGCATTGTGAGTCTTCTCATCCTCCGAGGGATTACTATCTGAGGTTTGATCGTTGTCGCTTAGCTCTGAGTCTCCCCATACAGCAACAAACACTTCTTTCCTTGGTTCTTTGTTGAACAACCTTCGGACAAGTTTCCTGACCCTGTCGCTGTCCTCTCGGGATTGTTGAGGACAGTCTTTGATGTGATGCCCACTCTTTGAGCACCCGAAACACCTGTCATTGTTCTTTTTGCTATGATTATTGGTTTCCTTGGGCTCTCTTCCTTTCCTCATGTTGTTTCTTATGATCTTTCGAAAGTGCCTCTTAACATAGAGGACCATCTCATAATTGTCTTCTCCTGTCTCGGAGTTTTCAGCCACTTGAAGGGCTATGCCTTTTCCCTTTTCTTTTGTTGAGCTTTCTGAGTTTTGTTGTTGTAGTTTTAACTCAAACGTCATTAGGGAACCTAACATGTCCGCCAAAGACATCTTAGATAGATCATGGACTTCTTGCATGACATTGACCTTGCAGTCAAAGGAGGTAGGAAGAGATATGAGGAACTTCTGAATTTGGTCCTCGTTTGAGATAGTTCTTCCAAGCACCAACATTTCGCTGATCAGCTTGGTGAACCTTGTATGCATTTCAGAAATGTTCTCCTTTTATTCCTTCTTGAATAGCTCCCAATGAGTGAGCAGTAACTCAATGCGAGTCTTTTTTTATCTCATCATTCCCTTCATACATGACTAGTTTTCTAAATCTCTTGGGCTGTTTTAGCTGAGGCTATTTTGGAATATTTCTCAGGTAGTAGTGCACAGTGTAGAATCCTTTACGGCTCGAGCTTTGAATACCAACTTCTTGATTTGATCATGCATCATGCTGTCAACAACTATGTCTTGTCCTTAAGCATTTCGGAAGGTGTATTCACCATGTAATATAACCCTTGACATCCTTGGATCATCAGACTTAATGTGAAACTCCATTTTATTCTTCCAGTGAGTGTAGTTATCTCCATTGAAAAGTGGTGGTCGGTTTGGTGCAGAACCTTCTTCTGACGCTAGTAGGCTTGCGTGAGACATTTTGATTATCTTCCAAAGCTGTTAGCTTTCTAGAAGAGACTTGCTCTGATACCAATTGAAACTAACTAGCGCTCTTGATGCTCCAATCGATCGTGGGTGTATCATTGACTCAGATAATACTTTGATAGTTAATGAAGGACACACGACAAACTTAAACTGGAAACTCCATTTTGATTGAGAATTTACACACACAAAATTCACTTAATCTCCCTCGCCCCACACACGGACTCCGGGACAGTTTAGGACTTTATCCCAAAGTCCTCTACTCTCTCCTGATAGGCCATTCCTCAACCGCTCCCCGACTAACCAGTCTACAAATTACAAGTGTTGTCACATAACTTCAGTCCTAACCAGCTCACCAACTCTCTAGCCTTTACACATTCTTAAGTCAGATTCACACTTGCTCAGATAATCTCTTTGTTTTTCTCTCTTGTACAGACTTACTTACATATAACATAAATGCAAGTATATATACGGTTAGTTAAGATGTAACTACCGTCCTATAAACTCCTAGACTCAAGGAGTCGATTGCAACTTTGACCTTTCACATAACAACCACACTAGAATTGTAGAGAAGCTTGAACTTGATCTGGAGTTGTTGGAACACGTGTCGCCTAGCAACTGGACACGACAGTGGCAGCTCTCTCGATTGAATGAGCTCAACTTGTGTGCTCAACTTGTTTGATCTTGTCTGGCTCATTAATGCTCATAATTACTCCTTTAGACTTCATTATGGCTATGTAATCGTTCTGGTAAGTAGCCCTTTACTTATCTTGTCCATTTGCACATTAATGAGTTATATTCTTGTTGTGTGCTAGTTGAATATGGGGATGTGTGAGTCTGAATGAGTATGTCAATCTTCTTGCAGTCTTTGGGCACATGTCATGAATTGAGTGCGCTTGCAATCTTGCATGCAAAGCCACTCCTTAGCTTGTCTATTTGAATATCAAACCTTAACAAAAATGTTAAATACACAATACAAGGTTTGTTATCCTCAAAACTAAAGGATCTTAACTTAATAAGTACCAGTGGGACTTTAAGCTTTACCATCGGAAGGAGTAGATGGTGCAGGTTTTTTCTCGTCAATAGATCGGTAATTGACGAGTTCTCAGTTGTACCAAAGAGATAATTTATCTCCGGAAAGCATAAATTTTATAGTAAACAAAAGTTTAGCAACCATGATAACAAAAGCGTAAAGTAAGAAGGTGCGAAGAGGAACTTATGACCAATGTAGTTTCGGGTCCCAACCAGACTCTTTTCGGTCAAGTAACGAATGATGGGGTACAGATTCGATGAACTCAATTTCTTAAGAGCATCACATGCCTCAATTATCTCTTCTAGTAGAGGCATCGAGGCGGCTAGTTGCCCATTGACTATATCTCCGATATGAGTGACCCCGATAAATCTACCGGGCGGTGGGTAAATGACGAAGCAATTGGAAGACTAGCCGCCCTCCAGATTCACACGTTTAAAGAAGGTGTAACTGGGCGTCGCAAGAATGGATACATCTTCCTCAGTAGTGGTAAAATTCACTCTAGTCGTGAAAATATTCACAAACTCCCGAGCATCCGGGGTAATTTCGCCTTCAGCACAAACGGCCAAGAAAGTGTGTAGACATCACAGGGCGTTAGGATTAAGGTGGGCGAGTGTACACTGGTGGCGCGACAAAAATCCGAGAATGAAAGGGTGCGTAAGAAGACATAATCCGCGGTTGAAGTGTTCTCGACACACCACAAACCCCTGCCCGAAGTGGTCAAAAGGATGAGCCGTCAGCGACGGAACATGAATCTTCGTTCCTAAAGGAACTTGGATTCCCTTCATCATCGCCTTCAGATCCGCAACGGTGAGTTGTGAGCCTGTACCCTAGCGACATTCTTTGACCGGATTCGCGACGGTGTCTTGAACACAACCTTTTCCATCAACAAGCACCATGGGGTTGGCTAGCACTGGGACAGAAGTAGTAGGGTTTGAAGAATCCATGAAAAAGGATGTCAAAGAGGCGAAGTGAGCAAGAAAGATTATGTAACACCTGATTTTCCTCATATGAAAGTACACGACGATACGAAACCAACGCCGAGACGGATTTGAAAACGGACTTCAAACGAGTCCTAAAACTGAAAATAAAGTTTTGTCCGAACATTGGTCCGGACATGTAAGTTCGGACCAATGCCGAGACTTACACCCCAGACCCGTCCTCGCATGCTGTCCGAACATGTAAGTTCGGACAGATGTTCGGACGCCACTGAAGTTGCAAAAATAAAAGACCTTTCGGGGCCTGTCCGAACATGGATGTCCGGACGGACGTTCGGACAGGTCCAATTCTGCAAAAATACATTGAAAACATCCTTGTGAATTGTACTATAATGATATCATTGTAATTGCATCTGATAAAGAAATTTTATAAGCAAAGGTGTCAAGAGTTTAACATCAAAACCCACATCGAAAATATAAAACAATCCAGAGTGCTACCGCCACACTCAATCCTTGAGTGCTCAGGCTAATGATCCAACAAAACAATAAAAACAACTAAGTGAACTTGTAATTTTCAAAATATGCGGAAGCTCCAGTATTTCAATCCAACGATGGTAATGTAATCATAATAAACCAAAACATTGTATTTAGAACACTGCAACTTAGAATATTCTATCTCAAAACATTGCAACCCAACTTAATGTCTCAAAAACAATTTCAGATTTCCTAATCTATGTGATAGCGCGTTTCCCAGCCCTACCTTCAGCAACCATTACCTGCGATCAGAAAACAATATACAAAAACACGAAGGGACCGCGCAAATCAGTGAAACTGAGTAAATTCCATCTCATCACGTAAAATACATTTTGAAAATAATCTTTATGTATTGATTAAACTGAAACATACAAAATTGGCAAACACAAACCAAATCCATTTTCCAATAGCACAACCGCAAAACCAATAGGGAGTCTTCAACATGAGTAATCACCAAAGCAAACCAAGCAGTCACAGACGGACTGAAATACCAAATACCCTCACTCTAAGTCCTTAAGTGTGCACACCCCCTATGAATCAGCAGTCCATAGAGTAGATCATAGAGCTTAACTGCAGTCATTGTATGCAGCGCAATATATATATATATATCAGTGTAATTAATTCATGCTCAGGGTGCAGAGAACCAACATGGTGAATCAGGGAGCACCAAGAACTCCAACATGGTGAATCAGGGAGCACCAAGAACTCCAAGTAATTAAAATCAAGTGAAGAACTCCCAAAACGAAACCAATACCAATTTCCAGAATTCCACAACTTTGCACCACGTGAAGAAATCACAATCTCATTTGACCAGATCTCCATCAGAGTTTCTCAAAATACATTTTTGTGATAGAAAACAATCCACATCAAAATCCAACAATGAGCACAGAATTTACCTGATTATTTCTTGACTCAGGAAGACAACTCAACAAAATCACCAGAAGCTCGCCATCGATATCGATGTCTAGATCAATAACAATCCACAATCAAAATCTACTAACCATAACCAAATAAATTAATAAATCATCTAAGTAGTAGACTTTACCCGTTGTTATTCTAATCGGCACCAGGGAAGAGACTTGACAACAACAATGAAGAACGTGAATAGGAAGTTCAGGAGAGAAGGCACAAGAATGTTGTAATTGGGAATAAGAGCGTAGAATGTTGCGACGATGAAGAAGAGAGTGGGGGAAAATCAGGGTTTAAATATTACTAGTAATTTAGGAAGGAAAGATATTCCGTAAATCAGTTTTGTAATTTAATTAGGAGAGAAAGAAATCAGATTGACATTATAATTAGTTTAAGCGAGTAAATAAACTATCTAGAAGATATTTCGTTGAAAGAAATAAACAACAATTCAAATGGTTAGTTGGAGTAACGAGATATAGATGACTTGCTGTTGCGTAAAGATAAGGATGAAAATATTTATATTTAAGGAAAGATAAAATATTTATTTTGAAAAGGAAGAAGTAAAACTAGAATTGAACTCTTTTAATAAGAAAAATTTGAATATTTTAGGAGGTAAAACAATCAGTGTTGTAATTATATAAAAGAAAGAATATTTAATGATGCGAATAATGTGGAAGAGGAAAATAGTAACTAACGTTGATATTAATTTAAAGGGAAATTAGATTTTACTATGTAACTAACTAAGAGATAAAGAATGACTTACCGATATAAATAAAGAAAACAATTCAGCCATGGTAACAAGACGAGGGATAATTGTAATTATCTTTTGGGAAAAAATGATTTATTTAAGAAACAATAAATAGTTAAATAGATACTAATAATTCCTTTAAGATAGATTAGAAGATCTTATAATTAAATTATAATAAGTAATTTTGGAAGATAAGGAATGTGCTTAATATAACATACTTTAATATTATATCAATTTAGAGAAAGGATAAGGATTAGATAATTTTATTGACTTCCCTGGGCCTCTAACACTCATTCCCATATACTACTAACTTATTTTTTAAACATATATTATACATATCCTAACTCAAAATTTGCGGGTATTTCATCTCATCCCCCTTAAAAGAAAGCTTCGCCCTCGAAGCTAAAACTAACTATCTCTCCTGAAGCAGAAGCTGAATCTATATTAAAGCATACCAGCTGAATGACAAAGGACTACGTGGTACTCAGCCCCCCCTTGAACAACCATTCCAATACATCAACCAAAAATTCAAGCCAATTTAAGTGGTTCACCACATAGACTGAAGTCCAAGACATGAAGGCAAACCAACACATACGACCGAAATCCAAACCAATTCAACAATTCCATAATCATCACATCACATTAATAACACGAATCCAATACCAGTACACATCATATCAATCCACACATTTACCATGATAGTTTCCATATTTAAATCCACCTATAATACTTACTATATCTCATGTCTTTCAAGAAATCTGGATCAACACCTTAACATTCATATATCAAGATTCCAATCTTCACCAAGGATGATAAATAAATTAACTCAATACACATAAAACACAAGTCAACATTTAAAGGAACTCATAGAACAAATCTCCAACTCATCTCTTAACCACCACTGAATTACTAAGGATCAAGTTTATTCAAAAACTTTTATTAACCTTCCCCATGAAATTTCCCAAAATATAAATGTCATTTTACGAACTAAAATCCTAGATCCCTACAATTTTCATCTTGTAACCTAAACGATACCCCTACTTTCCTTCGTTGTAACAAGTTCTTCTTCTTATATACAATACCGAGCTTAGAAAATTTCATTAACATTCCAGGAGATCTATTTACAAGGTAAATGGGAATTTTTATACCTATCCCAGACCCGAAATCAATCATCCAATTTCCCATACATCTTAAACATTTAACTAACTCCACATTCTCAAACAATCTCATACTAGGCGAAATCATCACAACAACCATGAAATCAGTACGCCTCCATTACCCAATTTTCACTGCCAAAGTCATACATAAGTCATTATTTTCCGAATTTATACCTCTCAGCTGATAATCCTAAAAGTTTAATATTATATCCCCAATATTCACATCACATTCATCTAAGAAACATTCAATCCAAGGGTCCCAATTTACCAGTTGATCTACTTCCCCATGTAAAAGTCAATAATCAAAGACTCAAAGACTAACCATCGCTTATCAACCTAACCAGGATCTGTATACAAGCTCCCAACGAAAATCTTAAAACCTAAATGAAATAAAACCCCTTAAAATCACAAAGATATTACACCCAATCTCCTATCCATGATTGTATCATTTTGCTTTCTCAAACATAACACCAACCATGTGATCCAGGATAAATCTCTCGCAAATCGTCATAAAAAAAGTTTTTTTTTTGTATAGCAGTTGACTACCTCTCAAATCGTTTACCAAAACTACAATTACTCATTGATCATCAATGGCTCAATAAATAATATAATCTGTACTATTACAAATCAAGATGTTGTTAACCAATTAACAATCGACAATGAAACTCATCATAAGTTCCAATCAATCACACATCTCCAAATAATTTCCAGTCAGCCTGGACACTAGTGACTCCACACTTAGCGCAAGGATTAACCAAACCATCATCTTAAAATAGTTATCCATTGTAAAAGATCTCAATAATTCTAAAATTAAGCAATAACCATAATATACACATCCAAAACACAAGCGAAACAAGTACATCCAATCAATGAACTACCTAGCTCAACGGAAGAGCATAACACATATTTATAATTTCAAATCAACCAAACGGTTAATTATTATCATATTGCACCTCCTGTAAGTTAGTATAAAATTCATACAAGAACATAACAGGAATCACAACAAAAGCATCCTCACAACTCATACCCTTAACCCTTTTCCGTTTTAATCCTAATTCCAATTTAGACACTTCCATTAGCTCAAGTCAACCTCTCGACCCTATAACATAACCGATAAGACCAACACAACAATTCCATCACTAATTTCTACAGAAATCTCCAGTTACAGGGATCGTAATTCTGATCCTTTCTCTATCTACTTAATGCTTCCTCTATTTAGTCTACAAGATTCAAGTTATTTCCAAACTCCGAAAGCTCAATTAAATACTACGCTTTTACTGTTGTACAACGTGACATAGTTAATCATTTCGTAACCAGCTATGAGGATTTACCAAGATTTATAATACAAACAATCACGAAAATAAATTTCAATAAATCAGAATGTCAGGGTCTTCTTCAATACCTAGCATGAGATTCACCAAAAAAAAACTAACACATTATAAATATTTATCACAAAACTTCTCATAAAGCTCAGCATAAGCAATCACTTAGTATACACGTCCAAAGATACGAGGGGACCAGCACATTAGTTTTCATATACTTTGTCTAGCTACGAACCTCACATACATCAATAATTACCATGTTGTAAAAAGTCTTAATCACAATTAATTTCCTAACCCACTGATTATATCTCAAGACCGCGGAAGGACCTCTATAAATAATTGACAACCAATTGTTTCATCCGTAGTACACTTCATGCTATTATTTAATATGGTACTGCTAACCAGTTCGTCAATATATAAATGGAACTTAATCAGGGGTTTCTACCTCAATTCCAATTTCAATATTTAACAAGGTAATCCCCAATAAATTATAATACTAGCGTCTACCCAACTCAGCACCCGGATTAACCAACTTATCATCTTAACATAAACTTCAAACATCAAGGAGTTAATAGAACCTAGTTGAAAGATCAGCCAACACATTATGTTCATGACACGTATAACATTTTGCGCTCTACTCTGATAAGAAATACAAGAATACTATCATTTTGTAAACCATGTAACATCCCCTAGCCTATTTAAATAGAAAATAATATGTGAATCCAATCAGCAAGACTAGTATGATGATCCCAAATTACACAAGTATCTAAAAACATATTCATATTTTGTCAGCATTGTTCACATCTCCCACCAATACGGTCATTTAACAAGGCCACAACTAGTAATATTAAAATAGATACATCTACACATGTACACCCATATAAATACACTAACATTTTACTTTCCGCAGCCAAGCATATCAAGATCAATTGCACTTATCACTTTTTTTTCCTTTACAAAATCCTAACTGTAACGCGTCGCAACCACACTACCTATACTTATTTATCAAGCTGATCACAACAATCCTTCACTTAATACCAAGATTACACTAGTGTTCCAGCCAACAAAATAATTGCCACTATTTATTGTTCATGAACATATTAAATAAGACATAGATTGTATATCTTTACTACAAATATCAATATAAAAAAAACATAATAATAATCTCAAACAACACGGTTACATATATAATGTTTTTGAGAAACTAGTTAACACGTAACTATTCATTTATTGAATACTCTTAAATACTTTTACACCAAATACAAAAATTTGGAAGACAACTTATAAATCCAACCGCTAACAACATAGATGACAATTAAAATTAATAATTTATCCCTACGTTGTAGTTAATATAATTAACAGTTGTTATGACTTTCTATAACTTTAGTTAACCCAACTTGAATTACTACAGTCACTTTAAACAGGCAACATTAAATAAAGATGCCAGAATATTTTTGTACAAACTCGTCACACATAGAAAAACATATTTACACACAACACAATCATGGTGGCAAAAGTAAAACATTTTCCCCTAGTTTAATTAAATTCAAAATAACTATCATTCTAAAATTTTCCTAGGACTAACACCAATAACATACCCATATTCCCTTCATTAAATATATCTATATATGCGTGTATATATATGCTATATATATATATATCCTCAATATCCGATAGTCATTACTAGGGTAAATATATATATATATATATCTAAATATATTTCCCCCTACGAATTCAAAACGGCAAATTAGTCTATATGCTGTGACAGAAGGTCCTTTATAAGCAACTACCGTCATATACACATTCATAAACAAGGGAAGAAAACACATTCAGATAATGGACGATATTGTTCGTCAGGCATATTGCTTAGAGACTCACTATTCGTAGCAACCATATATTTATAATACCGCACAACTTAGTACGCATAGATTTATATATTTATACATATAACATATAAGGAAATATTATATCATCAAGGAGAAGCAGAACTCACCAGAAGGTGTCACACAAATCATCCTAGAAAATATCCTCACAACCAATACCTCCAACCCTTGTTCCAAGCAATTTATTTCTTAGCATTCCCCATAACTGATTCCCATTCTACACTGAAATCAACTACTAACAATTCCCTAATAATGTATATAATAAAGTATATATATATACGTATACCACCCATTATCCATCTCAACACATTCCAATATCTCACATACACATGAGATTAATAACCCACACACTTCAGCATAACACAACCAAGCACACATCATAACACACAAGGCCATTCCCCAAAGACGGCTTATTCCAAATTTTAAATCCTTTTCAACCAATTCTTATCTTATTTCGAAAACCAGGCTCTGATACCACCTTGTAACACCCTGGATTTTACCTCATATGAAAGTACACACACGATACGAAACCAACGCCGTAGACGGATTTTAAAACGGACTTCAACGAGTCCTAAAACTGAAAATAAAGTTTTTGTCCGAACATTGGTCCGGACATGTAAGTTCGGACCAATGCCGACTTACCCCCAGACCCGTCCTCGCATGCTGTCCGAACATGTAAGTTCGGACAGATGTTCGGACGCCACTGAAGTTGCAAAAATAAAGACCTTTCGGGGCCTGTCCGAACATGGGATGTCTGGACGGACGTTCGGACAGGTCCAATTCTGCAAAAATACATTGAAAACATCCTTGTGAATTGTACTATAATGATATCATTGTAATTGCATCTGATAAAGAAATTTTATAAGCAAAGTGTCAGAGTTTAACATCCAAAACCCACATCGAAAATATAAACAATCCAAGTGCTACCGACCGCCCACTCAATCCTTGAGTGCTCAGGCTAATGATCCAACAAAACAATAAAAACAACTAAGTGAACTTGTAATTTTCAAAATATGCGGAAGCTCCAGTATTCATCAATCAACGATGGTAATGTAATCATAATAAACCAAAACATTGTATTTCGAACACTACAACTTAGAATATTCTATCTCAAAACATTGCAACCCAACTTAATGTCTCAAAAACAATTTTCAGATTTCCTAATCTATGTGATAGCGCGTTTCCCAGCCCTACCTTCAGCAACCATTACCTGCGATCAGAAAACATATACAAACAACAAGGGACCGCGCAAATCAGTGAAAACTGAGTAAATTCCATCTCATCACGTAAAATACATTTTGAAAATAATCTTTGTGTATTGATTAAACTGAAACATACAAATTGGCAAACACAAACCAAATCCATTTTCCAATAGCACAACCGCAAAACCAATAGGGAGTCTTCAACATGAGTAATCACCAAAGTCAAACCAAGCAGTCACAACGGACTGAAATACCAAATACCCTCACTCTAAGTCCTTAAGTGTGCACACCCCCTATGAATCATCCTAGAGTAAGATCATAGAGCTTAACTGCAGTCATTGTATGCAGCGCAATATATATATATATATATATGTCAGTGTAATTAATTCATGCTCAGGGTGCAGAGAACCAACATGGTGAATCAGGGAGCACCAAGAACTCCAAGTAATTAAAATCAAGTGAAGAACTCCCAAACGAAACCAATACCAATTTCCAAATTCCACAACTTTGCACCACGTGAAGAAATCACAATCTCATTTGACCAGATCTCCATCAGAGTTTCTCAAAATACATTTTTGTGATAGAAAACAATCCCATCAAAATCCAACAATGAGCACAGAATTTACCTGATTATTTCTTGACTCAGGAAGACAACTCAACAAAATCACCAGAAGCTCGCCATCGATATCGATGTCTAGATCAATAACAATCCACAATCAAAATCTACTAACCATAACCAAATAAATTAATAAATCATCTAAGTAGTAGACTTTACCCGTTGTTATTCTAATCGGCACCAGGGAAGAGACTTGACAACAACAATGAAGAACGTGAATAGGAAGTTCAAGAGAGAAGGCACAAGAATGTTGTAATTGGGATAAGAGCGTAGAATGTTGCGATGATGAAGAGAGAGTGGGGTAAAATCAGGGTTTAAATATTACTAGTAATTTAGGAAGGAAAGATATTACGTAAATCATTTTGTAATTTAATTAGGAGAGAAAGAAATCAGATTGACATTATAATTAGTTTAAGCGAGTAATAAACTATCTAGAAGATATTTCGTTGAAAGAAATAAACAACAATTCAATGGTTAGTTGGAGTAACGAGATATAGATGACTTGCTGTTGCGTAATAAGGATGAAAATATTTATATTTAGGAAAGATAAAATATTTATTTTGAAAAGGAAGAAGTAAAACTAGAATTGAACTCTTTTAATAAGAAAAACGTTTGAATATTTTAGGAGGTAAAACAATCAGTGTTGTAATTATATAAAAGAAAAATATTTAATGATGCGAATAATGTGGAAGAAAAATAGTAACTAACGTTGATATTAATTTAAAGGGAAATTAGATTTTACTATGTAACTAACTAAGAGATAAAGAATGACTTACCGATATAAATAAAGAAAACAATTCAGCCATGGTAACAAGAGGGGATAATTGTAATTATCTTTTGGGAAAAAATGATTTATTTAAGAAACAATAAATTTAAATAGATACTAATAATTCCTTTAAGATAGATTAAAGATCTTATAATTAAATTATAATAAGTAATTTTGGAAGATAAGGAATGTGCTTAATATAACATACTTTAATATTATATCAATTTAGAGAAAGGATAAGGATTAGATAATTTTATTGACTTCCCTGGGCCTCTAACACTCATTCCCATATACTACTAACTCATTTTTTTTAAACATATATTATACAAATCCTAACTCAAAATTTGCGGGTATTTCACTATGTTTAGGTGTATTTGAGTGATTCCCTCACTCCCGGAGTACACCTATCCTAGATTAGTTAGATTACTTTTATCACTTTCTTAATTTCTTTGACTATCCAAACCAAAACCCAAAAACCCCCAATTTAAGTTTATGCACTTTTGTATATTTCTATGCACATTGACTAACCTTATAATTAACTAGATAGTTACGAAGTCCCTGTGGATACGACCTTGTTTCACTACAACGACTGAGTTCACTGCCCATAGTTAGCAATCTAGTTTCACTACTATTTTGCACAACAAGCATCCCCGACTCACGTCCACGAATTACGGCCATTGAAAGAATGAGATTGAACAACACATCGAGTCATTCAACTCTGAATTATGGGAGATTTTCATCCAAGGAGACTTTCAAGTTCCTCCAGGCCGATATGTATGGACAACTACATAACGTAAACGTTGTGAGTTAAATCGTCAAGCAGCTCGAGCCATTTACACATGCTTATTCATTACAGAGCAGAGAAGATTCGGGCATAGCAGACAACAAATGAAATCTGGACTCTTCTCCAAGCAAACCACAAAGGATTCATTGAGCTTAAGAAAAGCAAGGCTCAAGAGCTCATAATGGGTTACAAGAATTTTCTCCAAAAATTAGTTGAGTCGTTGGAAGAAGTGCTTAATCGATTTTACTTATTAACAACTACCATGCAGGAAATCAATATCCTACTGAATAGGGAGAGTGTCTTGCACAAACTGCTGGACAATCTCATAGAAGAGTGGGCAAAAACTATAATCTCCACCAAAGCATGCAGAGGTCTATGCAAGTGGAGCTGTCAAGACTTGGGTTCTTATCTATAATCGGTAGATAAGTACAAAAAGAATTCCAAAGAGAAGTGCGGTAACACATCTTCATCCTCTAGTCAAATTACTTCTATCAATGATCAAGCTCTGTAGGTTAAGACGCCTCAAAATGGTCAAAAGGGTGCTTATATTGCTGACAATCAAATTCGGAAATCAAAATCCGAATTGGTGGACATTATAGTAGAGGAAACTGAGGATGTGACTATGGAAGACTTTGTCTTCATAATAAAGAATTTCAGCAAATTCATGCGTAATTAGCCAAACCAACAGAGTCGGTCATTCTCCAATCCTTCCAGATAAATTCTCAACTCTGTCACTTGCTTCAACTACAACAAACCTGGTCACTTCAAAAAGGAAGATCGCTAATGGCCTCACTCAGATAGGGTGATTCAGACTTTGACGATCCAAATGTAGAGTCAAGTGGGATAATCTGCCTCATGGCACATGACCATACTCATTCCATGATCCCCAACAACGAGGTAACGAGATCTAATTTTGAGACATGCCTTCATTGTATATCTCCTAAGGGTTTCCTTACATTGATTTCTAAAATAGTTTCAGATACTAACTCTCTTAAAGCTAATCTCACCAGATAATCTCTGAATTGACAGAAGAACTTGAAGAATCAAAGATTATAATATATGCCATAAGAGATAAAACTGAAGAACACGTGACTATTGCTTGTTCACTTGGATTGGATTTACAAGACTCTCAGCTCTCTGTAGACTCTTCAAAAGGAGCTAGATAAAGCCAAAAGTCTTTCTGAAGCGAATCAAAGGATACAAGAGGAGTCCTTAACTCAAATTGACTCTCATAGGAAAGATCTTACTTTATTTGCTTATAAGTCTTGCTCTCTACAAAATGAGTTGAATAGTTCATAATCTCATATCATTTCTATCAACTCTTCTATTGATCAACTCACTCGAAAATTAAAAGAAAAGGAACATGCACTCTCTCTTAAGCCTATCGATTTCATCAGTCAGGTCACTTCCTCATAATTACCTAAGTGGGCCAACTTCAAGATCCAGGAAGTTAGTCAAAATCACAATAATCTCCGAAAGAAAGTTAAAATTTCTTAGAAGATAATCAATTTACGACGTGGAGTTGGATCTACTCAATCCAAGCCTAAGTGGCATAAAGGCAAGTTTGATATTTTCAAAAATGTTTCCAAACCCAACAATAAACACAAGCTACAACAACAAAATGAGAAGTTTGATTTCTGGCGAAAAAACAATAAAAAAATATGTTAATCTTCCACCTATAAAGATTTGTGGTTATTGTGGATGCCTTGGACATCGAGACAGTGCCTGTGAAAAACTGAGAAAAGATTTGTCTTTTAATATCAAACGTGTTAGATTAATTCTTGAAGCACATGAGAAATTAAAACAATCTTGTTCGGAAAGGTTACCCAAGTATATCTGGGTTCCCAAAGAAAACAAATTATTTTTTTCTTGTAGTTGAATGTGAATGAAGACTATTGGTATCTAAATAGCGAATGCTCTCATCATATGACTAGAGATCTCAAACAATTCCATTTGCTTTCAGCCTAGAAAGGAGGTAAGGTCACCCTTGGAAACAACAATCAAGGCGAAATCGTGAGAGTTGGATCCATAGGTAACCCCTCCAAGTTAAAAGTAGATGGAATCCATCTGATAACTGGACTTCAATATAGTCATTTAAGCATTTCTCAAATTTGTGATAGATTTAATTTAGTACTATTCTCATCTGTCGATTGCAAAGCCTTTGATGAATGTATAGGGTCTCTAAAAAGCCACAAGACGTAGGGAAGGAAATATGTACAAGATGTGTCTAAATGCCATCAGCCCTGACGACCAAGTCTGTTTATGTGCTCGCTTTCAAGCTGCACCAAAATAGTCCCATCTCAAGGCGGTGAAGCGCATCTTTCGACACTTAAAAAGAACCAGTCAGCCCCATCTTTGGTACCCTCGTTCTTCTACTTTTATTTTATCTGGTTTTGATAACTTTGACTTGGCGGGTTCCCTCCAAGATCAAAAGAGTACTTCGGGTAATGCACAATCTCTTAGTCCTCTAAAAGGTAATATTATGTTGATATCTCTACTGACGCAGAGTATGTCTCTACCACAGCATGTTGTGCCCAACTTCTTTGGAGGAAACAACAATTAGAGGACTACCACATTACTCAAGAACAAATTCCTATTTTTTGTGATAACAAAAGCGTCATTAGAATTTTTGAAAACCCAGTCCAACACTCAAGAACCAAATACATTGAGATGCGTTTTCATTTTTTGATAAACTATGCTGAGAAGAAACTAATTCATCTTGATTTTGTTCCTAAAGAAGATCAACTAGCAGATATCATTACAAGTCTCTCCCTACCGCCAGATACGAAGCACTCCACTCAGTAATCGGAATGACTCAATCAACGTAAGATAGTAAACTCTTCTCTCCCTTGGTTGTAATAATTCGTAGGTGTTGCTTGCAGTCTGTTTGAGTCAATCCATGTTCTCATATCAATAGACTATGTCCCTTGGTGTTTTACATTGAAGAAAAGGCAAGACAAAGGCTAGGTACTCTGCTAACTTGTTTCTCTTGAACTAAAATAGACATCGTTCACTCGTTTATTAAGCCTCTAAGGGTGCTTCATCACCTAACTTCCTGAGGGTGCGAAACCTGGGAAAGTTGGCCCAAAGCTGGTACATGGGTGGAGAGAAAAGTCTGGGGGATGGAGACGGTCCCTGTGTACTTAACTTGTTAAATATTTATGAATTGCATATCTAGAGTTATAAATTCTTCAAACCTGTGATGCTCTGTAACAACGATCATTACAAGTTATAAGTATGTGGCATTGAAAGGTATTGTGGATTAGGACAATACTTCTTGCCCTTGTCGTCTATGAGTATGTTAATGTGTTATGTGTTATGGATACAGTCTATTTGTTTTTGTTTTTTAACTTATAGACTGACTTAGACTCTTTGCAAACTTCCCTTACTAATGATTGCAAAAAGGGGGAAGTAATGAATCCCGTCTCTCTGTGAACGGGTTATTTTGGTTATGTTCTGGATTGACTTTGTCTCTACTGCGACTAGGTCTTAGGTGAAGTTTTGGTATTTTTTTTAGTTTGTAACTCTGTTGGTACTACATCATGTTGGTTTTAGTTTTCTCAACTTAAGCATATATTTCCTTCTCTTGATTCCACTTAATAGGTTGTTCTCTGCCAAAATTGTGTTCACCGATTCAGGGGGAACTCTGAATGAAAGATTCACTCTATCAATCTGCTTCAATTAAGGAGGCACTTGGACAGGGTCGGTTCCCTAAAAGTCTTTTTGCTCTTGTCTCGTTTTGCATGATTGACTCATTCAGGATTCATGACAAGAGTTTTGCTATCATTAACAACAAGGGGGGAACTATTGGAGTATGAAGGTGTTGCTGAGATAGTCCTTTGGTCGAACGAGTCTTCGTGAACGAGTATCTGTCCTTACTGAAAGATCGAGTGAGTCCTTCAATCAGATGTGAAAATTAAAGAGAAACGACCAATACAATGCAATGGTCATCAACCATCAGCCTTAGAGCAAAATTCATGCAAATGTGAGCACAATAAGAAGACTTGGTGCCCATACTCCAATTTTAGGAA
>CM041783.1:72100111-72163677 GCA_023374045.1 Limonium bicolor
CAGGGTAAAAATAAAATTAGAGTTTCGGGGTATGATCCGGAGTACTTCAATGCTTCTTAGTTAAGGTGACTTTGAGAACTTTACCATGGCCAACTTCTCTCAAGAATGGGCATTGAGGAGAAAACAAAAGGAAAAATATTTATGCATTTGTTTCACTTTTGCATAAGAGATGAGAAGATAATATATAGGCATCAAGCCTTTGTATTTAAGAACACTCAACTCTCTTTGTTGGTTACCAATGGTGTCTCGCAAGTCCCTTATTTATTTTTTTATATATATTTTTTGACAGAGAAGCGCCCCTTAGCAATCCCTAAGAAAGAAGACAGAAAGAACCCCTGAGCAATAAAAATCCAATCATTGCAGATCATTTGGTCACACCGCATAAAAAATGCTCCTCAAAAGTAATCAAAATTTTAAAATTTGTACATTTATCCCACAATTCATACAGTATTTATTCTTAAAGAGAACAACCCATATAAAGGGTCCACGGTATTGAATTGGACAAACGCAAGATAAGCAGAGAGATTAAGCATTTACACATAAAATGAATTGCCGAAAAGGGCACTCTCCCCCACACTTAAATTGAACAATGTCCTCATTGTTCGCCGAAAAAACAAGGGAAAGTTTCAGAAGACCTTTTCGGTAAGTAGATAAAATAGAGAGAACACAAAGCTCACAAAAACATTTAAGCACAGAACCTCTCCTCAGCAGAATTTATTTAAATAAAAGCATAATTAAAGAAACTGGTACTCCCCTGAGATTATTTTTGCTTGCGTTTATTGGACTTCCCCCCACACTTGAGCTTCAGCCTCAAGTAGCGTAGCTTGGTTGCAGTTGTAGACATGAAGTTGCATCTGCATAAGACACTAGAAGCGACCATACTACAATCGGGGTTAAAAGTTAGCAAAAACAAAATTTAAAGAGAACCTGAAAATTAAAAGAGCATAAAAGCAAAAATAAAAGAAAAGTTCATCCGGTTGCCTCCCGGAAAGCTGCCCTTGTTTAACGTCTTTGGCTAGATGCTTTGGTTAGATCGAACCTGGGGGGTGGTTATGAGGAGGAGATCCAAAACATGACTCGATGGTATTTTTGAGTGTCCACCTGGGTGCATGTTTTCTTTTCTTATCCCGCTCTTCATCAGGGATTGGTGGTGGTATCTCTGTAATGGACATTCCGTCTGGAAGGGTGACAAAGAGAAGTGGGGATGATGGTGATTGAGTGTCTCGTACAAACTTGAGATCTTTGGATTTGTTATCTGGAGACCTTCCTGATGCAAACTCAAGTTTTTCATTATAAGCGTGAAGGGTGATTATCCCCCGGGCCACCCAATTGTGCACATTGGCTGTGGCCAGGAAAGGTCGTCCAAGGATGAGAGGTGTAGTGGAGTTCTCTTCGATGTCTAAAATGACAAATCGCATGGGAAGTATAAGTTTTCCACTTTGATGATAACATCCTTCACCACTCCGCTTGGGTAAGTTACCGAACCATCCGCCAGTTGAAGGGTCATCTTAGTCTTTTTCATTTCTCCAATTCCTAGCCTTTTGAAAGTGGAGAGGGGCCAAATTTATAGGTGCTACCAATTGTGACTGGAATGGTGAAGCTGCCGGATCATTGTGTTTCGAAGGTAGTGGTTGTTGCAGAATAGCTGAGCAAGCTACATTGAGAGGTACCGTACCGACTTCGGCCAATTTAGTTTTGTTGGAGATAAGGTGTTTGAGAAATTTTGCGTAGTTTGGCATTTTGGCAATGAGGTCTACAAACTGTATGTTGACGTTTAGTTGTTTCAACATTGCCAGAAACTTCCCATATTCATTATCCAACTTCTTCTTTGGAGTCGTTGGGAAATGGTAGAGGCGGTTCTTGTGGAGAAGGTTTTGAAGCTGATGGAATAGTGAGGATACTGGGAGATGTCTTTTCTATTGGGACCTCATGGCTTTCTTCACTATCCTCTCTGGATTCTTCTGAGCTTTGCAGGATGTTAATCTCGTCAGTTTTTCTACCGCTTCTCAAGGTTATCGCCTTAACCTCTTCTTCTTCTTCAAAATCGAGCTTTTCATATTCATAGCCGGCCACCAACTGCTCAAGGTAGGTATTCTCGGACTGAATGCGATTTTTATAGACTTTGGCGGTGCTTTCCAGTTCAGCTACATTCCTTTTAGAAGTTTCGATTGCTACTACCCACTCTTGAAGGGAAGGGTGAAGTTCTGGAACCTTAGCTGTTTTGGCCACCTCTATCTTTTCTTCATTGTGTTCCTTCACATAGATGCATTTGGCTTGCTCTCTTGGATTTGGCTCCGTTTGGCTTGGGAGAGCCCCATGCGGTCTTCAAGCAAGTTGTTCTGCAATTTGATTGAATTTACCTTCGATTTTTTGGTTGAAAGCTTCTTGTGCATAAAGCTGGTTTTGAGTCATTGACATGTATCCCTTCATCATCTCTTTGAGTTCCGCGTTTGGATCAACAGAGGATGAAGATGGTTGTTGTTGTTGTTGGAAACCTGGAGGGGCACCTTGTGCTCTATAACCCATATTAGAGTTTGGTTGAGGTCTGTTTCCCTGATAGGTATTGGTATTGTTGTTCTGCCCTCCTTGGTTCTGATCATTGTTTTTCCATGAGAAATTCGGGTGATTTCTTCATGGGTAGTTGTTGTTGATGTTATTGTTGTAGGAATTACCGGGGCGGTTTCCTATGAAGTTCACATCTTCGTACTGGTTTTTACCTTCGCATTGGTGGGTTTCATGAGGACCTGCGCATATGACACATCCTTCTGGTGATGAACTTGTAGGTGGGGAAGCTATTGTCTTTACGATTTCGTTTTGAGATGTTGTTAGCTTTTCCATCATCTTTGCAAGGGACAAGATCTGAGCCGATAATGATCTGTAGGCTCAACATGGAGTAGGCCTGCTGCTCGTGGCGTTCTACCTTTGGATCTCGTCCACTGTCTTGTATTGCTCGTCATGGTTTCTAGAAGGTTTATCCCTTCTTGAGGAGATTTCATCATGAAACTTCCTCGTGCAGAGGAATTCACGAGTAGTCGGTTTCCTTCATCCAGGCCATTGAATAATGATAGGCAAAGGGATTGATCGTCGAGACCATGGTGGGAACACTTCATCAGCATATCCTTGAATCTGTCCCATGCGTCGTATAACGTTTCTCCGGTTCCTGACAGAATGTATTGATTTCTCCGATCAATTGCCTTGTTCTACTGGTTGGGTAGTATTTGGCAAGGAATTTCTGGGCCATTTGCAGCCATGTATGGATTGATCGGGAGGGAAGACTTCGGTACCACCTGTTTGCTGAATCTGACAACGAGTGAGGAAATAGTTGTAGACGGATTCTTTCTTTCACGTTGCCGGTTTGACCAAAGGAATTACAGAAGTCTAGGAAGAGACTTAAATGATTTGGGGCTCATCTGGATTTGCTCCACTAAACTTGCCTAAATCCCGGACGGCAGTGATGTAGTGGGTTTTGAAAGCCCATCGTCCGGCTTCTTGCGGTGTAAGTTCGGGGAGAACTATGGCTGATGCCCTTCCTTCGGTATCCGATTGGTGGTAATCAGAGAGGGCACGGTGTTCTGGTTGATTTGGTTGATTTTCATGGTCCATTTCATCTATTAACTTGGTTTCCGGCCATGTCTTGATTCTCAGGTTTCTTCGTGCTTTGTAATAAAGTGTGCTCGGGTTCAGGTCTCGGATTGACAAGGGAGAACCTCGGGTTCGAGTGTTTGTCATGCACAGAAGACTTGTGGTTCGTCAGAAACTGCGAAATTATTAGTAAATAGATAAAGAAAGGCAGAGATATTGGTTAGGCTGATAAAACGTAAACGTATTAAACAACCTGATATATTTTTTATATATTTTTTTATTTTTTTAACAAGAGTAAAATGACAGAAAATAAGTGACAAGGGAATTTAAGGAACTGAATTTAAATGTTAGTAGTTAGAGTACTGGAATTTAAATGACAGAAATTTAATGTTAGTAGTTAGTTGACAGAAATTTAAATTGACAGAAAATTAAATAACAGAAATTTAAGGGTAGTAGTTAGAGACAGAAAATTAAAATGTTTAGAAGTTAATTACTGAAATTAAAGGACAATGGAAATTAAATGACTGAAAATAAATGACAATAAAATAAAGAGCTGAATTAAATGTCAGAAATTAGATGTCCGAAGTTAGATGACTGAAAAAAAATAACATAAATTAATAGAAATAAAAATAAACAAACAACAATAATATAAACAAAATATTACAGTATAGCAAGTGAACTACCGGAAACTAGGGAAATTGATGGAATCAATTTCCCCGGCAACGGCGCCAAAAACTAGGGAAATGAAAATTACTCAGACATTAACGGGAATAGAAAGATAGCACATATAGAATTTGCCATTATTTCAGAGAAAGAACGGGTCTGCACTCGCTTCAATTTTGTGCCCTCTCTTCTATTTCTTTGTTCAGTACTGAGTATGGAGTGTTGTGGTGTTACGGGAGAAGATGAATGGAAGAGAATGGAGTAGTGTGGTGAATGATTTCTTCAGACTCCCGTCGTGGTGCAGTTTATTTATGGTAAAGGACTGGGTTTATATAGAGGCAGAGGATAAGGTTTGATTGGAGACAGAGCTGGAATGGAGACAGTGGAGCAGAGTGGATTGGGGCTGCACAAAGCGTGAGGAATTTCAGGACTGTCGGCCGGCACCTGATATTGTTGAAGTAGTAGATAGATATGATTGCAGGGCCGCAAAAAGTTGGAGAAGACGGTCGGCGTAGTTGTAGCTCTATTAGTTGTCCGGTCTTATTTTCACAGACAGCTTATCTCTTGTCCGTCCATTTATCCACGGACACATTTCTTCCATACACACGTCCGCCCCGTGTCTAGCTTAATTCCACGGACTTAATTCTGCAAATGGTTGCGTCTGGGTTTGGCCGCCCTTAATACCCGGACCAGACACGGACATATGTGCGTCCGGCCCTTGTCCGGGCTTGGTTCCACGGACGCCTCTGTGCTCTGTCCGGCCTTTGTAGTGCGGACATGACACGGACGGCTCAAGCTCTGTCCGGCTTTGTTTGAGCGACAAGACACAGACAAGTCTTTGACTTGTTTTCTTTTGCGAACTTTGACCGGCTCTAGCTTCTTCGTTTGGACTCCGTTTTTCTAGCCGTTTGCGTCTATGCGTTCGTCTCTTTGTCTACTTGTTCCTAGCTTGTTTTTCCTCATTTTAACCAATAAATTGTGAGATAACCAATAAAACATAAACTAGAGGAAAAACATACGATAAGTGAGAAATAAGCAAAAAAAGTGGTGTGATATAATATATGAAATACACCCATAAAACATGCTCATTTAGACACTTATCAGTGAGACTATCTGGACTTCATCTAACTCTTACCTTACCGCCGATTGAATTTAATTGTTCAATTATAATGTCGTAATAGCATGTCTTGATATGTGAATGTTGTATACATGTTGTGTGTTTTAATTCCGTATTTACAGTTTATGTTATAAGCAGTAAACGGTACAGCATGAAACGAACCCCATGTTAATCAAGATGGCTAAAACGACCTAAGTGGCCTAAAGGGTCTAGGATCACATTTAGCATACCAGCAGTTGGCTGAGCCTTTATGGCACCACATTACAGGACTTGATAGAGCTATGAAGCCGGAGTGCGGGATTCCGGGGTAGTCAACGATGTCATTTGTTATCGCACCTTCATAATTAGTTTAAATTCAGTACGATGTAAATATCTGGATTACCTTAGATGCTCACTTACCTTATGTATTAGTTTAAACTTAGGATGATGTAGTATATATCTCATTCATCACTGCGGTTAATTATTGTCATTATTTTATTATTATTTCTTTTCTGCTTCTTTACTCGTATGGGCGTGTAATGGCATGTGACACCCGAGTGAGAATTATTAGTGTTTAACTTCCGCTGTAAGACGTCTTTAATTATGCTACTAGAGTGATTATTACACGTTTAATGTGAGGGGTGTTACAGGAATAACCTGAGCACTAAAGGATTGACTGTGGCGGTAGCACTCTGGTTTGTTTTAAATTTCCGCTGTTGTTTTTGATGTTAAGCTTGACACCTTGCTTATAAATTTTCTTCATCAGTTGCAATTACAACGATATTATTATAGTACAATTCACAAGGATGTTTTCAATGTATTTTTGCAAAATTGGACCTGTCCGAACGTCCGTCCGGACATCCATGTTCGGACAGGCCCCGAAAGTTCTTTTATTTTTGCAACTTCAGTGGTGTCTGAACATCTGTCCGAACTTACATGTTCGGACATCATGCGAGGACGGGTCTGAACTGTAAGTCTCGGCATATGTCCGAAGTTACATGTTCGGACCAATGTTCGGACATCTCATACTCCTTGATTTGTTTTAACTCTCAACTTGTGTCTGAACATCAACGTCCGGACACAAGTTCGGACAAAACTTATATTTCAGTTTTAAGACTCGTTTGAAGTCCGTTTTCGAAACCGTTTACGGTGTTAGATTCGTATCATCGTGTACTTTCATAAGAGACAAAATCTAGGGTGTTACAAGGTGGTATAAGAGTTTAGTTTTCGAAATAAAATAAGAATTGGATTAAAAACGGATTAAAATTTGGGGTAAGCCGTCTTTGGAGAATTGTCATTGTGTGATGGTTATGTGACTGACTATATTATGCTGGATGTGCTGAGTTACATACTCGGAGTGTGAATTGTTGTATTTGAAATGAGTTGTTGATAATGGATGATATTGCGTGCATATGGACAATATTGCTATTATATACGCAAAATGGGATTATGATATTAGTTCTTAATATGGGATAGGAATTTAATTATTAGGTGGTATATATACACTATTATATACGCTATACGGGGATTGTTTGCATTAGACTTCAATGTGGTATGTGAATTAATTATGGGGAATGCTGAGAATTAAATTGCTTGGAACAAGGGCTGGAGGTATTGGTTGTGATGATATTTCCTAGGATGATTTATGTGACACCTTCGGGTGAGTTTCTGCTTCTCCCTGATGATAAATATTTCCTTATATGTTATATGTATGAATTTATAAATGACGCGTACTAAGGTGTGCAATATTATAAATGTATATGGTTGTTGTGAATAGTGAGTCTCTAAGTAATGTGACAGACGAACAATATCGTCCACATCTGGATGTGTTTTCTTCCCTTGTTTGTGAATGAGTATAGTCTAGTGGTCGCTTATAAAGGACCATTGTTACAATAATATACTAAATTGCCGTTATGGATTTGTAAGGGAAAAATAATAAATGATAATAAATAATAATAATAAAATAATAATAAATATACTACTAGCAAAGACTACTGGATATGGAGAATACATATATATATATATAGATACACATATATAGATATATTTAATGAAAGAAATATGGGTATATTATCGTTGTTAGTCCTAGGGAAATTTTGGAATGATAGCGATTTTGAAGTGAATTAACTAGGGAAAATGTTTTACTTTTGCCACCATGGTTGTGTGAAAATACGTTGTCTATGTGTGACTTGTGTAAAATATTCTGGCATCTTTATCAATGTTGCCTGTTCAAAGTGACTGTAGTAATTCAAGTTGGGTTAACTAAGGTTATATCAAGTCATAATCCAGTTAATTATATTAACTACAGTGTGGGGATAAATTATTAATTTTAATTGTCATCTATGTTGTTGGCGGTTGGATTTATAAGTTGTCTTCTAAATTTTTTTTATTGGTCTAAATGGACTTAAGAGTATTCAATAAATGAATAGTTACGTGTTAACCAGTTTCTCGAAAATATATATGTAGCCCATTGAGTGTTGTATGAGATTATTACTACATTTGTGTGTGGATATTTGTAGTAAGATATACAATCTATGTCTTATTAATATGTTCATGAGCAATAAATTATGGCAATTTCGCTGGCTAGAAAACTAGTGTAGTCTTGGTATAGTTGAAGGGATTGTTGTGATCAGCTTGATAAATAAGTATAGGTAGTGTGGTTACGAAGTGTTATAGTTAGGGATTTGTTAAAAAAATGCGATAAGTGCAATGGATCTCGATATGCTTGGCTGCCAGAAAGAAATGATAGTGTATTTATATGGGTGTACATGTGTAGATGTATCTATTTTATATTAATAGTTGTGGCCTTGTTAAGTGACCATGTTGGTGGGAGATATGAATAATACTGACAAAACATGAATATGTTTTTAGACAAATATGCAATTTAGGATCATCACTACTCTTGTTGATTGGTTCTCACATATTATTTTCTATTAAGATAGGCTAGGGGATGTTACATGCTTTCTAAATGATACTCCCTCCTATTCAAAATATCTGTCGTTTTAGAGATGAATCTGGACAGATTTAAGTCCAGATTCATCTCTAAAATGACAGTTATTTTGAATAGGAGGAGTAGTATTTTTGTAGCATTTCATACCAAAGTAGAGCGCAAAATGTTATATGTATCATGAACATAATGTGTCGGTTGATCTTTCAGCTAGGTTCTGTTAACTCCTTGATGTTTAAAATTTATATTAAGATGATAGGTTGGTTAATCCGGGTGCTAAGTTGGATAGACGCTAGTATTATAATTTATTGGGGATTATTTCATTAAATATTGGAATTGAAATTAAGGTAGAAACCCTTGATTAAGTTTCATTTATATGTTGACGAACTGGGTAGCAGCGCCATATTAAATAATAGCAAGAAGAGATGAAACATTTGGTTGTCAGTTATTTATAAAGGTCCTTCTGAGGTCTTAAAATATAATCAGTGGGTTAGGGAAATGATTTGTGATTAAGACTTTTTACAACGTGGTAATTATTGATGTATATGAGGTTCGTAGCTAGACAAAGTATATGACAACTGATGTGTTGGCACCCTTGTATTTTTAGATGTGTATACTAAGTGATTATTTATGTTGATCTCTTCTAGAAGTTTTGTGATAAAATTTATAATGTGATAGTATTTTTAGTGAATCTCATGCTAAGTATTGAAGAGACCCTGGTGTTCTAATTTATTGAAATTTATTTTCATAATTGTTTGTATTATAAATCTTGGTGAATTCTCATAGCCCGTTACAAATTGATTAACTATGTATCGTTGTACAACAATAAAAGGGTAGTATTTAACTGAGCATTCAGTGTTTGGAAATAACTTGAGTTTTGTAGACTTAATAGAGGACGCATTAAGTAGATAGAGAAAGGATTAGAATTACGATCCTTGTAACCGGAGATTATTATAGAAATTAGTGATGGAATTGTTGTGTTGGTCTTATCAGTTATGTTATAGGGTTGAGAGGTTGACTTAAGCTAATGGAAGTGTCTAAATTGGAATTAGGATTAGAATGGAAAGGGTCAAGTGCATGAGTTCTGAGGACGCTTTTGTTGTGATTCATGTTATGTCCTTGTATGAATTTATACTAACTTGTAAGAGGTGAAATGTGATAATAATTAACCTTTTGGTTGATTTGAAATTACAAATCTGTGTTTTGCTCTTCAGTTGGGCTAGGTAGTTCATTGATTGGATGTATTTGTTTCTCTTGTGTTTTGGATGCATATATTATGGTTACTGCTTAACTTGAGATTTGTTGAGATCTCTTACGATGGATATCTATTTTAAGATGATGATTTGGTTAATCCTTGTGCTAAGAGTGGTGAAGACTCTAGTGTCCAGGCTCACTGGAAATTATTTGGAGATGTGTAATAGATTGGGACTTATGATGAGTCCTCATTGTTGATTGTTAAATGGTTAACTTGTCTTGATTTGTAATAGTACTGATTATACTATTTATTTGAGCCATTGGTGGTCAATGAGTAACTGTAGTTTTGGTACCTTGATTTGAGAGGTAATCAACTGCTATACAAAAAAATTAAAATGATGATGATATAATCATGGCTAGAAGAGTAAGTGTAATATCTTTGTGATTTTAAGGGGTGGTGTTTCATTTAGGTTTTAAGATTGTAGTTGGGAGCTTATATACGGATTTTGGTTATGTTGGTAAGCGATAGTTAGTGTTGAGTCTTTGGCTATTGACTTTTGCATGGGGAAGTAGGTTAACTGGTAAATTGAGACCCTTGGGTTGAATGTTTCTTATATAAATGTGATGTGAATATTGGAGGTAGAATATTAAACTTTTGGGATTATAAGTTGAGAGGTGTAGACTCGGAAAATAATGATATATGCATGACTTTGTCAATGAGAATTAGGTAATAGAGGCATACTGATTTCATGGTGGTTATGATGATTTTTCCTGGTATGAGATTGTTAAAGAATGTGGATTTAGTTAAATGTTTAAGATGTATATGAAATCGGATGATTGGTTACGAGTCTGAAATATGTATAAAAGTTCACATTTAAACCTTGTAAATAGATCTCTTGGAATGTTAATGAAATTTTCTAAGCTGGGTATTGAATATAAGAAGAAGAACTCGTCTCAACGAAGGAAAGTAGGGGTATCTTTTAGGTTACAAGATGAAAATTGTAGGGATCTAGGATTTTGGTTCGTGAAATGACATTTATATTTGGGAAATTTCTGCGAAAGGTTAAGAAAAGTCTTCTGAATAAGCTTGATCCTTGGGGAATTCATTGGTGGCTAAGAGATGAGTTGGAGATTAATTCTATGAATTCCTTTAAATGTTAACTTGTGTTTGGTGTGTATTGAGTTAATTTATTTATCATCCTTGGGTGAAGATTGGAATCTTGGTACATGAATGTTAAGGTGTTGATCCTGATTTCGTGGAAGACATGAGATATCGTAAGTATTATATTATATGTGGACAAAAAAATGGAAACTGACATGGTAATTGGTGGATTGGTATGATGTGAACACGTATTGGATTCATGTTATTAATGTGATGTGATGATTATGGAATGGTTGAACTGGTTTGGACTTCGGTCCTATGTGATGGTTTGGCTTAATGCGCCGGTCTTCAACCTATATGCTCAACCGTTCAAATTGGCTTGAAATTCTGGTTTATGTATTGGAATGGTAGTCCAAGAGGCTGAGGACCGCGCAGTCCTTTGTCATTCGACCGGTGTGCCCGTGGATATTTGAAAACAATCGTTTAGTTTATAGAATCTTTTACTCTAGTTTTTCGTCTCTGGTAATTGATGAACACTGAGGGGGTGTGCTTTAAATTAGATTCAGCTTTGAAGGTGAAGCTTTCTTTTAAGGGGGATGTGATGAAATACCCATGAATTTTGTGGTACAAAAGTCATATTATTAAATTAATACGATTAGGTTAATTTAATAATAGTTGTTAATGAGTTATCCGAAGTTAGTATTAGTAACGGATCAGGGATGTTATTGATATTATTTTTATTCTCTTTTCTAGAATAAGAATTTTAATATATTCTAATTCCTTTACTAAATTATTATTATTATTATTATTATTCTCATCTTCTACTGCATAACAACATTCATCCTTGTCTCCTTATGGAATTATTCAATTTTACTTTCATCTCTTCCTAAAAAACTATTCTTATCTTTCCCTAAAGATAATTACATTAATCTTTATCCTTATGAATTTATTTTCGATTCTACTTTATGAATATTTTATCTCCTTCCAAAGATAATAACGTTGATTTTATCTATTACTAATTAATTAACTATCTTATTCCTTATCTTTCTATTATATTATTTATTCTTAACCGTTAAATCATTTTACCTTGTCATTCAACTCATCCCTATTTACCGATCATTCATCCTTATCTGCTAACATTATCTTATACTTTTTATATAATTAATTAATTCATACTTATCTCCTCTTTTATCTTATTTATTTATTCATACTTATCTTCTTCTTTTCATTAATTAATAAGTTTATACTTATCCTCATCTTCTCTATAACTTATTTGTGATTATCAAATATTTTTTTAATTTCCCCCCTCACTCACAATTTATTCCTATAAATACCCACATTCATCTTCTTCCTTCATCAATACTCACGTTCATCTTCCCTAATACAAAATCTCTAGTTCTTTGCTATTTCTTCAAGTTTCATCAGGCCTTCCTTGGCGCCAATTAGAGTCTTGGAAGGGTAAGTATAATAGTATAGTTGGGATTGCAAAGGTTATAATTCGATTATTATAATTTATTGGAGGATTGTTGAAAGTGTGTATATTAAATCCTAGATATCGAGTTCATAAATGGTGGATGCTATTGGTTGTGGGTGATATCTCTTCTCGACTGGACATGGATCTAGGTAAATTCTGTGCTCGTAATTATTTGTTGGTGTGAAGTTTTATTCATCAAAAGGTATTTTGGAAACCCCCTGATTTTGTTTGGAGGATTGGAATTGTATTTCGCGTGTTGTGAGTTAATGGTGGTATTTGATAATTGGGAATGGATTTGGTTTTGGGAGCTCCTCACTCGAAATTAATTGCTTTTAGGGTTCTTGGTATTCCCTGATTCACCATGTTGTAGTTCTTGGTGCTCCATGACTCACCATGTTGGTACTCTGGACCGGACCATGAATTATTTACATTGATATATTTTTACGTTATACAATGACTGTAGTCAAGCTCTATGATCTACTCTATGGGATTGCTGTTTCATAGGGGGTGTGCACACTTAAGGACTTAGGGTGAGGTGGTATGGTAATTCAGTCCGTTCGTGACTGTTTGGTTTATTTTGTGGTTTTTTGGCTGAAGGCTCACCTATTATTTTTAATGGATATTGTTTGCTGGAAGTGGATTCGGATTGTTTGTTAGTTGGTTCTATATGTTTTGATTACTCGATCACAAAAAGGATTTCAACATGTATTTTACGCAATGAGGCAGAGTTTTCTCAGTTTCCCTGATTTGCGCAATCCCTTCGTGTTTTGTATATTGTTTTCTGATCACAGGTAATGGTTACTGAAGTTGGGGCTGGGAGATGCGCTGTCACTTAGCATTAGGAGTTGATAAATGATTAAATTACCATATTTGAGTTACAATATTTGAGCTACAATATTTGGGTTACAAAATTTGAGTTATAATGTTTTTGGGAACTTATTTTCTATTGAATTGGTAGAGGAATAGACTGAGCACTAAATGATTGAGTGTGGCGGTAGCACTCTGGATTGTTTTATATTTCCGTTGTTGTTTTTGATGTTAAGCTTGACACCTTTGCTTATAAATTTTTTTCATCAGTTGCAATTACAACAATATTATTATAGTACAATTCACAAGAATGTTTTCAATATATTTTTGCAGAATTGGACCTGTCCGAACGTCCGTCCAGACATCCATGTTCAGACAGGCCCCAAAAGTTCTTTTATTTTTGTCAACTTCAGTGGTGTCCGAACATCTGTCCAAACTTACATGTTCGGACAGCATACGAGGACGGGTCTGAACTATAAGTCTCGACATATGTCCAAACTTACATGTTCGGACATCTCATACTCCTTGATTTGTTTTAACTCTCGACTTGTGTCCGAACATCAACGTCCGGACACAAGTTCGGACAAAACTTAAATTTTAGTTTTATGACTCGTTTGAAGTCCGTTTTTGAAACCGTTTACGGCGTTGGATTCGTATCGTCGTGTACTTTCATAAGAGGTAAAATCCAGGGTGTTAAAATAGTAGCCTTTCATACACTTCAATCATTGCTGTTATCCATAATCAAATTAACAATCACTTACATTTTAAAAGTAGTTAAATGAGGAAGTCACCTGGCCACTTATGTGTATCTTAGCGGCCACACACACACGTGGTTTCTCATGTGGCATTATTAAGGCTATATTTGATATCAGCTGCCCTAACAGTAGACAAATACCAAAATGAATATAGTAGAGGAAAAAAAGTGGAACTCAATTATCAGTTACAGGGTTTCAGTTGCCAACTTTCAAAATAAATCAAGTGGAGAAGAAAAAGTGGGAAAGCTGGCTGCTGCTGGGTTTGGGTCATCAAACGGAGCTATGTCGTTACTGACTATCTATGTAAGTTGATATATTTTAATTAAGACTTTAAATTAGTAACCCTTTTATAATATGAGTATAAAATGTGAAATATTTACACCATTGTTTATTTAAATTCAAACTATTCAAAATATGACTAGTCATGGATATATTTTTGACAAGTTTAATAATACTTCGTCCTATTCTAAATATATGATTTTCTAGCTACGGGCACAAGAATTAAGGAGAAAAAAAGTAGACCATTTACCCTTACTTTTTGCATTGAAAATTGAAGTAATTTGAAAAGTAGAGTTATGAGATAAAAGTTGAGGGGTAAAATTGGAAAGTAGGTGGCAAAAAAGGCTAAAATATCTTATATTTTGAAAAGAGTGAGGGAACCCAAACAATCATATGTTAAGAACAGGAGGGAGTATATATTAGCTACATGTGTCTATCTATATACAATAATGATTTTTTTTTATGTTTGGTGAAAACATATTCATTATTGGTCTTACTTTAAAAAAACTTGAATTTAGATGAACAATGGTGTACAAGTTTTTCATTTTGGACTTATATTTCATAAGTTATAACCATTTAAATTTTAATTCAACTTTTCTATATCGTGCCATATAAGCAATCCAGTGAACATGCTAACTGGATGACGCATGAGTTGATACCACAACTGTAATTGTAACACCCCTATGATAATAAAACAACAGCGGAAATAAACTAAAGGTGCTACAGACCATCGGGCTCCAAACACCCGGTACCAACCTCACCAATTACAACCATTACAATTAACTAAGTTACGGTCTGAACTTCGAGAAAACTTAACATTAACATAACGATAATAAAACACATTCGCTCTCCATAAAACCTAATCCCGTCCCAATCACTCATGCTCGTCGTGGCCACCTGTAAATCAATTTGTACCTGCAAGATGAAACCAAGCAGCCCACCCCGGGAGGGTGAGTCAGCCCTGGAATGGAACTGGTACGATTCTCCAAAAACAAACTTATAAAACGTAACTCCTCAAATAAACAGTAACATGAAACAAACTCTTAAAAGTAAAACAGAGATAACGCACTTCAAAACAACCAAGTTAAAGAGAAAGAAAACAAGACAAAGATAGAGATAGAGAACTTCCAAACCAAGTCATCCACTTAAGTAGTCACCACATAGTTAGTAAGCATCCATTTCTTTAGTTAAACCCAATTCCCGTTAGGAGTAGAAAAACTCAGATAGCCACAAAGGACTAGGAATGTTTAAATAGATCCAAGAACCAAGAACTCAAGAGTGGAATAATTCAACTGGGAGAGATGGCCCCCCACCGCCAATCAGTCCTTTTAGGACAGGGGATATACAGCCCCTCACTATTTATCACGTCCACTAAGGACAGGGGATATACAGCCCCTCACTGTCTACCACGTCCACTAAGGACAGGGGATATACAGCCCCTCACTGTCTATCACGTCCACTAAGGACAGGGGATATACAGCCCCTCACTGTCTATCACGTCCCTTTTTG
The DNA here is from genome assembly GCA_023374045.1 of Limonium bicolor. Classification (NCBI taxonomy): domain Eukaryota; kingdom Viridiplantae; phylum Streptophyta; class Magnoliopsida; order Caryophyllales; family Plumbaginaceae; genus Limonium; species Limonium bicolor. The sequence continues at coordinate 72,115,520 of CM041783.1, forward strand.
GGACAGGGGATATACAGCCCCTCACTGTTACCATTGAAGACGCGCGCACGTCGAAAGAATATTTCCAAGATTGACCTTTTTCCAAAAATCCCGCTAGATCACCAACTACCCAGAGCAATACCAAAACACTCAGTCCTACAGAGTGCAGAAGCGTAAACCCTAAGCAACCAATGTCTAACGGGCAACCAAGTAGAAGAAACCAATACCCAAGTGAGTTCCACATCCAAGGCTCAGTTAGTCACACAAGCTGAGTCAGTCACACAACCATTTCCTTTTTAGAAGTTCCTCTTAAAGTCAGTTAGCGTTTCCCAAAACATTCCACAAGTCACTCAGCAAAAACATCGGAGTACGAGAAATCGTACAAAACATTCCATAGAGTCCAAAAACAACAAGCTGAGTACGAGAATCGTACAAAACATTCCATAGGGTCCAAAACACAACAAGCTGAGTACGAGAAATCGTACCTGGGTAATGTTGTAGCAGTTCTAATCTACTTGCGCAAACAATCAACAGTACTCTGAAGAATATTAAAGGTAGTCTATCATCAATCACTTGTAGCCCACGTTAAACTTAAATAAACTCCTCACTGTTATTTCAAAGTCTCATTGTCCTTTAAGCCCTCACTTAAAAGCTAAGAATAACCTTTGACTTGTCTTAGAATGTTGTATAACTCAAGGTTGTAAAACCAAGGAATGTATTTTATTAACACTTGTTAATTGTTCCACCCTTATCCACTTTACCCATACCTAACCATAATTCTCACATTAAAGACCTTTATAACATAAGTGCATTATACGTTATTCAATCAATCTTAGAATTTCAATAACAATTCTTAAGCTCAATACTTTTATTCTTACTTTAGGACATACATCGTGTTATGACCAATGATGGGTTTATCTTAGAATACTATACTATTATTTCACAATTTATTGACTATGTATCTTTATCAATATCTACTAGATAATCCATTATAACTAAGTCTTCCCCCTTAACTTAATTAAGATCTACATCCCGTATACTGAAATCGTAGTGTTGTAGATGCATTTAGTATAACTTATTTGAGCTACTAAACTCAATTATCTTATCTTTAGTTCAGAATGGCCTTTAATTACAACCATCTATTAATCTTGTCATAAGTTGTTAAATTACTTTTCATCTTGAAATAACCATATTATAGTTAACTCAAACTATCGAACCCTCACATTTAGTATCCACAAGGTCTATTATTTACTTAACCATATCTTTATAATAAGGTGTTTTAAGATAACCTTTTAGTATCCTTACTTACATTTAATTCCCTAACTGTTTTACTTACACACATTCTCTCTATAGACCATGTATAATCCTTTTATAAACTTCGTTAAACTCAAGTCTTAAATACATTTTATATTGTTTACAAAGCCTAAGGTTTCAAAAGAATAACTTAATAAATTAATTTCCTTTATTGTATTTAGGATGGACATTATATCTTAGCATAAGGTAGAATTTATCAAAGAATTAAATTCTAGTTCGTAAGTGAAATTATCAATTACTTAATAAGATAATATTCTGAACAATCTCCATACCTTATATTCAAATGAACATTAATATTTCCAGTGTCCAAAGGTAAATCAATATAATCCCTTATGTAACCTAGTTTCATCTAATTAAAGGTTTAAAGATTTTAAGTATCTAATTCCTATTTACAAACCTTCTTATAAATTCTAACTACCAAATACATTACTTAACTATTTACTCACATCCTGAATATGGGTATTAAATGTATTTATATGGCTTAACTAGTTGTAAGAAACTTAGGGACTATTATTTAGATTAATTTCCTAATCATAGTTTAATGTAGTTTTATATCATATCCCTTTTAATGATTTTATCTTAAAATGTTAAGTTATTACTCAATACTATAAATATTAAGAAATAATTAAATCTAGACTTATTTATCCCCTTCACATTTAGATGTAAAAGGTAACTCATTTATTTTATTATTGTTTATATAATAAGAACATTTAAATGTAAAAGTATTTCATTCATTTTATTATTAATTATATAATAAGATCTATTTGTGTAACACTTTATGCAAACTAATTACAAATATTCCTAAATTTCAACTTATTAATTCTTAACCAATTATAGATTTACATTGTGGTCATAGACTAAATATATACGTATACTAAATACTGTTTATATAAATTTAGAAATTCAAAGATACTAAAACTCAACCTAAACCATAAATTAATACCACCTCATATAATATTCTTTTATTAGTATCATGTAGAGGTTTAGTTTAACTCATTAATTCCTTCATATCCCATTTTCTATAAGGTATTTATTTCTTTTATTTATTTATTTATCGTATATATATATATCCTTCCTATTATATTTCTCACAAGGAATGTTATTCCTTTAACTATTTTTATTGTATTTATATATAATTTATATATATATTATATATATATATATATATATATATACATATACCTACATATATTAAGATTATCCAGAACATTCTTTAAGAAATTCTATTGTATTTAATTATATCTAATATCTTTTAGACATATCCAAAACTGATTTATGGTTTATAAAATAAAGTATTTCCCTTAGTTTTAGTTAAACATATTAGCTTCCATATTATATATAATAAATAAAATGTAGTTTAGTTAAATTCCTTGATTTAATATAAGTTTCTATTTATTTCTCTCATATAAATATATATAAATATAAGTAACAATTTTTACTTCACTTAAAGTTAATACCCAAAATATTTATAAACATACTGTATTAAATGTTAATTAGTCTTATTATATTTTCCCCAACCTATAAAGTTCATTAATCAACTATACTTTAATTTTGATTACATTAAAAACTATATATTATAAGTTATTTATGAAAAACTCAAAACACAATTTTTAAAAACTTTTTCCCGTTGCCCAAAATTCCCAAACTTAATATACAGTAACTATAACATTTTAGACATTATAAAATTTTATTTCATAAAAATATCTTTTTAATTTATCCAAGTAATTCCAGAAAACCCGTAACTTGCAAAAATCTTAACTTACTTTTAAAAACTCCAAAACCATAATAAATTACATCAAAATAAACTAGATTAAATAAGGAATCTATGGTTAAAATTTCAAGTCAAAATACCTTCGGGAAGGTATTTAAATTAATTCAACAAGTTAGAGTTAAATTCTGAAACATTATAAACTTAAAACATCTTATTATCCACGATCTAATCTTGGCCGTCCATTTCCTTAAGTCTAGATCGGACGGATACTGAAGCCCCAGTTCTTCATCAAATCCAAAATCGAAGTCGAGTACTAAATCGACAATATCTCCCATTCTACAGAACGAAATCGAGTGATTCTTGTTTCTATGGTTTCGAAATCAAATTTCGGTTCTAATGATACCAATTTCTCCAATTATAATGCAGTATTCATCGGGTTTCGATTTCTGTTTCGAAGTTAGGTTTTCTTTTCCGGTTTCGAATTCGATTCGCCAAATTCTCTCAATTTATTGCGTAATTGGTTTTAATTTATAGAGGGTTATGAACGGGAATGCAAAAACAAGTAGCATTATAGGTATAATTTGGTCGGAATCGTACCAGAGATGCGCCGGCAAGGCAATTCGAACTCGTTTTTCTGGAAAACTAGTATTTTATGTGTTGTTCAGGTAGGCAACTTCGCGGATCAACTCGGGATAACTGAGATGGATTCAATCCATGACACCTACGTCATTTTAAAGAAGACATGTAACTCTAAACATTGGTGGAAGAATCATGGAAAAAGAATAAATAGGGAGAAAGTTATAGATCCACAAAGATCTGAGTTTACCATGTCGTTTCTGGAAAAATTCTGGGCAAAACGCGACCAGATCGGGGTCGTAACTTTAGACGCCTATATCTTCCATATGATTGAGAATTAGATTTTGTCATCAACATGAAAGTTGTAGAGGGATTAGAGCTCTTTACAACGAGCTAAAGAACACAAAATTTGGCTGAGAAACGAAGAAGTTATGGCAAGACGAAGTTTACCTGATTTCAGAGAAAACCAGAATTCTGGGTTACGAATTCTCAAGGTGGCAACTTTGGATCGATTTTCCCGTCGATGTAGAATGATGTAGGTTATGTATGAGTAATGGTTGGAAAGAGGAATTGTAGGAGAAGAGAGTGGTGAAGACGGCATGGAAAAATATTGAGAGATGAGTGAGATATAGCCGTATAAAAGTTAGGGTAAAATCACTGCTGGAAGTTCCGATTTTTAAGCTAAGTGTGGGCGGTCTGTGACTGATTGACACGTGGCAGGTTTCAAAATTTTGATTCAAAACTTCAATCTAGCATAACTTTGGCTAGGATGATCCGTTTTTGACGTTCTTTTTATCGATCTTCATGGTTTTTCATAACCTATATTTTGGTATAGGTTTCATGGCCTGGTTTGACCATTCTAAAAAAGTCAACTCTAGCAAGGCTTAATAAGCTTTAATGTTTCTAGAATTTTATACTGACTTTTATGTTTCAAAACAATGTTCCAACATTTCCTAAAATCCTTATAATATATTTGGAGTGTTTAGAAATTTTCCCAAGATTTATTGACTTATAAATCTTATTATTAAATTCATAATACCCTACAATAATATATAATAATTGAGAAAACCCTAAATAAATTTCACAACCCCAATAATAATTTAATATTCATAATTCCATATAATAATTTAATATTCATAATTCCATATAATAATTTAATACTTAATAGTATTATTAAAGGTTTAATAAAAGAAATCCCCTAAATTAATTTAAATTAATTTAGGGGTATTTCAGTAATGTCCAACCTCAATCTGAAATTTTTTGTATCGAAGTGGAACCATGAAAGGGCTATACATATCAAGAAAAGAAAATGTGGTTAGGTCAAGACCCAACCAGCCAAGTGTTTACTTTAATAAGCCAAGCTAACCATTTAACTACAAGCTAGAATCAAGAGTGAATTTATTCCTCCCAATGACAATTCCCTTCACCGTCTCACATTCCCGTGGCCCAAACCTCTCGGTTGAATGCGAGGCTACAACTCTGACTAAATCAACATCGTCCCTCACACTGCAACCCGAGTACTTGTGCGCCCCTCAAAGACCGCACCCGTTCTTCAAACCATCAAGCCTTCATCAACCCGACAAGCAACAAAGCGACAACACTTAAGCCATCACTTTCATCGACTCATCATACAACCCAGAATCCCACAGGCCGACTTCAGATGCCATTATTAGGAAACGAGGTTCAACCGGAAATGACGCTTCATCTCAAGGGACATAAAGAACTGCCTAGTGGGCTCCTTCCACCTGGGCATCTAGCCAGGTTGAACTCTCCCACTGGCCAGCATCAAACATCTCAACTAGAACCTAGAACCCCACATGAGGCGATGCCCAACACTCAAAGGACTCAAGGTCCATCTCGTAGGCTCCCTCTACTGCGGCATATAACATGCCGGCTCAAGCTCGCCCGAACGTGACCAAGTCCACAACCACCAGTGTTTGTCCATGATATAGGTAACAATCAAGAACCACCAGTTAGTACGAGTCAGTGAGGTGTGCTAACGCGGGTAAGTCACACCTTATCTCCATCATTATCCATAACTCAACTCACGTCAAACCATAAGACAACACTAGTTGCTTCGTGTCCTTGATCGCACTAGCACTCACAACCCAAGGGCCAGCACTGAACACCACGTGTCCATGCTATTGGAAGCAGTGTCAAGCCCCCTAGCAGTATGCACTTCAACCAATTCCGCCCCCTTCTTAGCGGCTTGACCGCTTGGTTGTTTATGCGTTGAAAAAGACATCGATTTATGTGGTGCTTCAATCGTTATCTTAGTTATATTGCCAAAAGTCATAATATAAATATGCACACCATCTGAAAACCCGTAATTAAAATAAAATTCAGATCACAATAAATCATTATAAAAAGAACACCTAGAACATAATCACATTCAAATTTTTCGGTATGAATTTTGATTAAATACAATAACCAAATCAAATCTACACAAGTTTCATATCAAATCAGCTAAACAAAAGAGAGAAAGACAAATGTATTCTTAGCGACTGACCGCTTGGTTGTATTTGCGTTGAAAGTGACACCGAATTTGCGTAGTTCTTCAATTTATCTCAATTATTTGGCTCATAAATCATAGCAACATTAATATGCACATAACGGTCAAATTTAATATAAGCATTATGAATTTAGATTAAATATAATAACCACATCAAATTTGAACAAGTACAAATTTGATAAATATAAAAGGGAAAGAAAAATGTATTCTTAGGTTTATATGCTGCACCTTGATGATCATGGTTCAAGTTCTTTTTAAGCACAATACTAATACAATTTAATAGGTCAGGTGTTAAACCTGCGCTCTATTATTACAAGTGGTGAATAGTTCACCAACTCGACTATGGCGTTTTTAACAGATAGTGTACAAGTTGATCATGAGAAAATAGGAGGGAACGACAATGTATTCGTTGGCTTTGGCTAAGGAACCAATTTCTATATTCTTGGAGTTATCTAAACCCAAAACAAACTACCAGATAAACAACAATAAAAGAACCCAAACAAACATCTCCAAAATCAAAGCGTCGATCAAGCGATGTGTCCGCTACTGTTTTTTTTTTTGTTTTATTAATTTTGAATGATTGTAACTTTTGAAATATAAATCCAAAATAGAAATTTTTTGTACCATTGTTCACCAACATTCAAGATCTTCAAAGCAAGACCAATCATGAATATGTTTTGATAAGTATAAAAATTTATACTAGTTACATGTATATACCTACATATATCAACGAGATTTATGATTCACCACATAAAGTTTAAAATGCACCATATAACAATAATAATAATACACCAAATAAACAATGATTCATTATTTGTTCAGAAGTTTGTAATCTAATTGACCATTTATTAGTTATGAATCATAATATCAATTTTATTGAATCATAATATCAAAATTAATGAGTAATAATATCATTTAAGTGTATCATGGTAAACATATAAAATAAAATTTTAAACAATAATATAACCCAAAAATATTTGATATGTAAGAAAAATACATGATTCACCATATAAGTTTAAAAATACATCACAAAACAATAATAATACACCATAAAACAATAATGATTTTTCGTTGGTTCTGGAGTTTGTTATTTAATTCACCACTTATTAGTTAATGAATCATAATATCAAAATTAATATTATCATTTTAGTGTATCATTGTAAACATATAAAATAAAAAAATTTAAACAATAATACAACACAAAACAATATTTGGTGCGTAAGGAAAATACATAATTCACCATATAAAGTTTCAAATGTATTACTAAAAAAATATAAATACACCATAAAACAATAATGATTTTTTTATCGATTCTAAAGTTTGTTATTTAATTCACCACTTATTAGTTAATGAATTGTAATATCAATTTTAATTAATCATAATATCATAATTAATAAATCACATTATCATTTTAGCGTATCATCATAAACAGATATAAAAAAATGGAACAATAATACAACAAAAGACAATATTTGGTACGTAAGTAAAATAGATGATTCACCATATAAAGTTTAAAATAATCACAAAACAATAATGATCCACTATTAGTTTTGAAGGTTGTTATCTAATTCATTATTTGTTAGTTAATGAATCATAATATTAATTTTAATGAATCATAATACTAATTTTAATGAATCATAATACTAATTTTAATGAATCATATCATCAATTTAGTGTATTATTGTAAACACATAAAAATTAATATTGTCAAAACATATTCATGACGGGTATTATTTTGACAACTTAAATTTAGATGAACAATGATACAAAACTTTTCATATTAGACCTATATTTTAAATGATAGTTATGCAAGTTTAATACTAAAAAATTACTCTATCCCTTTTGTCACATAAATAGTCCAATCATGACCACATTCGGAACCGCACCATTCAAAATAATGATTGATAACTGACTGGACTGACAAATCCAAAAGAATAGCTAGCTGCTAAGAGCATCCACAACAGTATAAGCTTAAGAATTTTCTTATATAATAGTATATTTTATTTCCTTCCCTCAAAGTCTCTCTCCTCAAGTTGTTTTGTGCAATAAGGACCACACTATACCTATTTCCTCCACTTCAGCATTTTCAGCATTTCTCTTTTTTTTTTATTCTCTGTGTCCGTAAGGAAACTCTATTCCCTGTGTCAGTAAGGAAACTCTAAGCAATTCTGCTGTAGTTACCCTAAGGGCATCCACAATAACAAGAGTGGATTCCACTTTCAAAATAATAATATTTTATTCTTCTCCTCACAATCACGACACCCAAATTCTTAGTTAAAAAACTCTCACACAACTTCTCTCCACCATGTCATATTTTATTTTTTTATTTTATTAATTTATGAGCCCAATGGTATACTTTTACAAGCGTATCCCCTTTTTTTGATACAGATAATATTGAGGGCACTGATAAATATTTACCCAAACATAGAAAAAATCAATTCAAAGAAAAGGTGCAGGATCTCATTACTGTCGTTACGGGTATATGAAATTATGAATCACCACGCTTAGATGATTTGGTGAATAGTGAAAAGAGTGAATAAATAGATGACACCAAATTTGTTAACGTTTAATTAAAAGTGAAATAATCAAGTTAGTAAGCTATTATCCAACAGTATTTTTTTATATCTCCATAGTAATTAGGAGTATTAAAAAACTTAGCTTTAAAACTCACCACTATTGTAATAATAAAAAATAACCTACCACTACTGAAACAATGGTGTCTTTTAACCATTTAAAGAGTCTCACGGGGGAGCACCGAGTTCAAATACCACAACCCCGATACAGATATGCTAACCCTGCATTCCTAGAGCCTTTTGAAATATATGACATCCAAGCAAAAGCGTGAAGTCAAGAAGCATGACTCCAGCAGTGAGTTTAGCTTTTCTCCTCAAATCTAGCATAGACGGACCAACTATGATGCTTCTGGTCAAGAGGACGATTCAGGCGTTAGCTAACAAATCAAACTGCAAAAGACGAAACAATTAGAAATCTATGGTAGGAATAAAAGCCTTCCTAGGTGTACACTCAAAACATCTATCCTAAAATTTGAACATCAGCAACTTATCACAGTATCATAATGCTTCCACATCATAATTACTAGATCAATTTCTGACTCAACAGCAGCTATAGACACAAAAGCATGACATTGGAGCATAAAAAATGGGAACCTTACAATTTTGTTATATAACTAGGAACTATGCAAATATTTGATATTGACTTACTAGAGTTTTGAAATTCAACATCGACCAGAGCTCAAAGAATCGCGTCTACTTTCAGAGTGGTAACCGGTTATCCCAGATAGATTGGTAATATTTTTCTTCTCCATACAGCCTCCTGGAACATAAACGCTTCGATATTAGCTTTATCACAAATACTATGAAGTTAAAGTTGATTGCTCCCGGTTAAAGAGTAACAGACCTAGTAGGATGGTCAATAATATGATTATGGATAAGAAGAAAGTGGATTAAAAGATGACATAAAGAGTAGAGCTGAGAAGCATACGCAAGATCTTCCAAGGTTTCCGACTTTATCACAGCTTTCCCCTCAGGGAGTCCAAGACAGGAATAATGCATTATCATTTCCTTCAACGAATGCTTTGTGCTTTTAACATCATTATCCCACAAGATACTCTGCAATTGGAGATGATATACTTAGTTAAACTGATAAAAGTGTCATCTGATCTAAAAAAAGATATAGTGTCATCTGATCTAAAAAACGAGAAAGTGTCCGCTATCAAGACTGTAAACATCTTAGATAAGCCCCACGTACTTCAACTTAGGAGTGCTCCTGGAGTACTCAAAATTTTGTGACCAGACGAAGATAACTACCTTTCTTAGATACTCCCTTTTGATAGATTCCCAGGGTACTTTGCCACTGGAAGAGAAAATAGATGGATTCCAAAGAGCACCTCTTGCAACCATCACAGACGATGCACCTACAAAATCAAGATTTTTTTACAACAGAAACAGAAATGAGGAAAACCTGACAAGTAGATCCTTGCACACTAAATTCAGGTATCAGTGTATATATTTCAGGGCTTAGCTGCCTTTAATTAGTTCAAGAACAAGATCGATTGCACACCTGTTGCATTTTTAATTCGTTGAAAATCTTCATACTCGAAGACATCACCATTTGCAATAACTGGGATAGACAATGCTGCTACCACATCGGCAATTTCATTCCACTTTGCAGGATCCCTTGGTCTATCAGCAACCTTTCTGCAACTCTTAAGAAGAAGAAAGATAAAACATCAAAACTTCTACCGACAGTTATTTAACTAGCAGAGAGGACCAAGCCCCACGATCCTCGTTCCATGCCCAAGATAAAAATACCAAAGCATTACACTAGGAGACAATATAAAGATTACCTTCCATGCACACCAATTGCAGAAACTCCAGTTTTCTCAATCATCCTTGCTAGCTGTACAGTTTCTTGTGGGGTCTTCAGGAGTCTAATTTTACAAGTGACAGGTATATCCAGGTTTCTCTTCAGTGTAGTCAATATCTAAATCCCAAAAAGCCAAGGAAAATAAAGCGCGCTTAAAATACAAATGGCACATATAAGTTTTGCAAGATACAATATGAAAAGATAGATTGTCACATTATAATCAGCAGTAGTACATCGTGAATAAGCTCAGGTTTGCTTAAGAGTGCAGCCCCCATGCCTCCACTGATAGAAAATGACCTAGGACAACCCATGTTGATGTCAATAGCTGCAACATCTTTGCACCTATAAAAGATAGAGTAACACTTTCATAAGATAATTACACCTAAAGAGGCAAAAAGTGGTATGAAAGATGCTCAAGGATTTCAAGCTCGAGAAGCTTTCACTGGCATGCTGAAGATAGCATCAATTTTTAACAGAGCATAGTGCTCTAAGTTTTGAGTATTGAACTAGTTTTCTGAAAATGTATAATAGGCACTAGGAAATCTTCTAGCCAACAGAATTCAACAAGTGCACGGTTATCTCTTATTCTCAAAGTTTGACAGCAGACTCGCCTTAGTTAAAAACATGATCAAACCCTTCATCAAGCACAGCTTTAACCTTATTTTGAAATGCCTAGTGATGTAAACCTGCATCAAGCACAGCTTAAATCAACATAGCTTCAAAATCTCCAGCTAACAGTATTAAAATCATGCACAAGGCCTTATTCAATTAGATCTTTCTCTTCGTAAACACAACTCATGCTTCAGTGGTTAATAGAGGACACAAATTTTAACCAAAAAATACTGCTGCAGTTTGAGCATATACACTGAGCCGCAAGTAAAGAAATAATTCGTAGAGCATTTCTTCAATATTGCACATAAATATTATAAGATCATAACAAGTTACAACTGAATGTTACTAAATACGCCAGATGAAAATGCTTGCAGAGAAGATTTTATACACTATAGGAACCCATAGCAAGAATAGCTGATTATCATGACAAACCATGTGCAAAGTGTGCAGAGCGGGGAAGATTGTAATCATGATAGTCGGAACAACTTAAATTGTTTTATGGAGCCGCACTACCTCCACAATCTCCTTTAGTATTGAACCTCTTCAAACTCAGCAGCTTTAGAGGTAAAAACATGATCCCACAACAGCCTCATCCCCCTTTTCAGCTTTTTTATTTTTCAAATCATCTCTTAAGTTATCATACATTCATCTATTTAAGTTACCCCTAAGCAAGAGGTCATGACAACAGCCTATGACAAGCTGTAGATCATGTCAGATAACTCTAAGATTTAAACTACGTTGAAACAGTGAAATGGACAAAAAGAAAGCTTAAAACTTACACTAACTGCGCAGCAGCAAGAGCCCTAGTTGCATTCGAAGTGCCTATTTGGAATACCACCCGGTTTTTCTCTTCAGGACAGGTTCTGAATACAACGCTCTCCGTGTCTTTCTCCACAAAATCAGTACACCCCAGACGGTCTACAGAACACATTAACCACAAAGCCTTTGAATTTTCATTTCGACGACAATTGTCTTTGAACCATACTTGCTGCACCAGGAACAGATATATCAACAGAAAAACAAAGAGATAGTAGAATACCATTGACTCGCCGCTCGCATTTGATCATCTTGTGATCAATAATTTCCTCTCCGTAGGTAATGTCAGCCCCATACTCCGCCGACAGTAGCCTGAGAGGAAGCGTGCCCTAACGAATGACAATACGAACTGGTTAGTGTATACCTCAATAACAGATCATTATTTACATAAAGCCGGCATAATAAATCCTATTTACTTCCTGTTCGGTTTCCATATGTGACTATGGATTAGACAGGTCTAAATTCTACGGCTAGAGAAATCAGAGGATCATCACTTTGAATTCTAGTAAGGAAATTGAAGAAAATACGGATAAGAGATTGAGCAGGATATCAGCTCGCAGTGATGGTAATTATTATCAGAGAACTCACAACTCGAACCATAGGAGCGAGGACAAGCTTGTTCCTGTATTCCATAATTGCCTTTTCTGCTCCCGCTCGTCGATTTGACCGGCGGCGATTGCGGAGACCAGCAAGCGGCTTTGGCGGGGATCAGCGGTACGGGGCGAGGCGAAAGAGTGGGGGCGGGGGACGACGCTTTTGGATCGGTCCGTTAAACCTGAGGACAATCTGAAATGGTTGAACAGTTGGGCTGTTTCTGAAATGAATCCTTGATTGAATCGTGGGAAATAAAGAAGGCTTCAACCACATGACCCAAGAGAAGAAAGCCCGGTCCTTCTTTTCTCTGGGCAAGTTTTGTAATGCTTTATTTTTTAAATGTGGAAATTTCATGATAGGTTACTATATGGATCGCTAATTAATAAATGTCACTAAATGAACGAAAAAATATAAAATTTCATTAAATTTTTCCAAAATTCCTGAAATGCAATTATAGTCGTTGACTAATAAACAAAAATATCCCTATTAATTTAGAGATGAATCTGGACAAATTTTAATCTAGATACATCTCTAAATAGACACATATATTTTGAAAGTTCATAGTATGCCAATGGTTGTTAACAAATTCAAAAATAATGTACATTATAAATACATATTAAAATAAATGATAAAATAAAAAATGATTATTAATATAAAAAATTGAAATGTTCAAATAATTTTTTGAAAAATGAAAAGAATTATATTAAGTACCATATACTAGATTTTAAATTCTTTAATACATAGTAGTTCTAAAATAATCTGAATTTTCTTTGTCAATTATTAAAAAATATTAAGAATTATCAATATAATATTTAGAATAATTGAAATATTTTAAATAAGCCTTGAAATTCTAACACATGTTTCATCAAATAAAATTAGTAATTGTCATGTATGAAATGACACTAAGAAACGAAAATTAACATATATTAGAATATAGATTATGTCTTTAAATCTATATTCTATTTATGATATTTAATAAATTTTAAAGGTTTTTTAAGAATCATTTAATTTTTGTCAATATTTTGTGATATTTTTAATATTTTTAATTTTTGATATTTTATAATGTTTTTTTATAGTTATCTATATATTTTATAAAATTTTGAATTTTTTGAATTTTTTAAAAATGGCATTTCATGAATTTTGAATAAACTTTAATGATATTTTATAACTTTTTCTTTTTTAGTGGTATTTCATGATTTAATAAAAATATATTGTATTTCATGAAATTTCTCAAAATAAATGCACTTATTCATAAGAGTATCATAATCCTTCAAATGAAAGCTATGACTCAATTACCATTGACACCGTCAAAATTAAATGTTATGTTATTAAAAGAGGTTGAAGAGTTATCATATGTTTGTTATTTCTAAATGATAAAAAATCTTTTTTAATATTTTTTTATCAAAACTGAATACTATTAGTTTTCTACTCTTACTTTTGTTATCTTTTTTAGTTTTCCATTGTGAAACAACTATATCAAACCAACTAAACTATGACCTCGTTGAAAAGCATATCATAGGAAGATATACTACAAATAGCTAACATAAAAGATTAATGTACTCTCTAGCTCCTACATGATCTACAACTTCATTGTCAAACATTTTCAGATGAAACTCATCTGCAACTTGGTCAATCGATCAAATTTCAGGATTGACCTATGCGTCGTTGCCAAATTGGGTTCCCATAGCACAAGTAGCTAGCTAGTGTATCAACAATATCCAGTTGTAATTCAATTGGTCTGTTTGACAGAGATAGCATATTTGAAGTTTGCTTGTGTCCGTAGTATTTAGTATATACTAGTATCGCATCTACATATCAAAGCTGTTTTCCCATTAAGGGCATGCAAGTTGGGAGAGGATGATTAATAAACCTTAATGAATCGGAATAGTACGCCTAAATTAAATTTGCTTGTGGACGAGTTTCCCCTGTTTTACGGAACATGGTGTTTTTTTAATTAGGAAAATTACGTAGTGCCAAGTCACATCCTAATAATTATGGTCTGATTTTTCAACATATTCTTGGATAAGCTGTATGATTTCATTTGATCGAGCTGGAAGGAATGCAGTGAATTTTGTTGATCATTATGAGTCTACATGAATAATTTCCCCTAACAACAACTTACCGGCTATCATGAAATTGAGCTTCTTCTTTCTTTTTTTATGAAAGAAACATCGAGCTTCTTTTTAACTTTTATATATATATGCGTGCATGCGATTCTGTACTGTATCGGTGAGGGTTGATTCAAGGTATTTCAATGTGTGAGTCTATAAAGTATCTCGACTCTATTAGTTTTGAATAGCATAATCAATCAATGGACAATCATGCACATAATGTAAACTCTTTTATTGAATGACTTTAAAACAAAAAACTTACACAACCTACTAAGTAGAGAAAATCCACTTAGTAGGAACTTACTTACTAACCTTATTAGTTCTCTGATCAGCTCGATGGAAAGTAAAGTGAGTCAAGGAACACCTTAGATTAAGTCTATCTTAAAGATCTAGAGTAAAACTAACTAAAGTGATAAAAGTTTTTCTCTCAGATTATAAAGCAATGCTCTCTCTCAAAATTCTAGGAAGTTAAGATCTGAAAGCATAAACATAAACTAAAATACCTAGTTATATATAGAATGATCTCTAGAGCCGTTGAGATAGTCTATTTCTAAAAAATCAGGAGCTTAACGTCCATACAACTAAAACTCACCAACGTGCTTGAGCGGGCTGTAGGTTTCAAGATTTGTGACCTAGGGTGAACATTGGTAATGTACTCGTAATGTCGGCCCGTAATGCTCGTGTCTATTATAACTGCCAAGCCTCTGATCGACTCCAGTAACTTCAGGGACTCCTTATGTATGATTGAGTCAATCTAATGCAAACGTTAAGCATCACCCTTGCAACACTTCAAGTTATATCTTTCTTCGTTTTTCTCGAATGTGAGCTCTGGTTGACTAGGTTGTTTCACCAGGTTGACTTGCATCATTTATGGACTCGTTAGATCAAATCCATTTTCAGCAACACCCAAAGTTCCAACATGTATGTTAGAGATACTTCAACTTTATACATATCATGTCTTGAGTCTAATAACATGAGTTTTTTTAGCATTGCATATATATATATTACTACAACAACTTAGAAATGCAATAAGGCAGTGGATTCATCCACCATAAAGTTCCACATTTCCCATTTCCTAGCCTTGCCAACATATGTGCCTATACATTAGATTGCCTAGCCATAAAAGCCCATTTAATTTCAGCAAATTAAAATACCTTCCCCAGAGCTTAACATCCTCTAAAACATCTAAAGGTTGAACCAAAGCCTTCTTATCACCCCTTAAAACCTTCACTAATTGAAGACAATCAGTATATACACAAACTCGAAGCTCCTACCTTGTATGCAAGCTTAAGACCAAGTAATAATACCTTAGCTTCTGCTACAACTGTCAGAAGATCTTTGACCCCAGTCATGGTAGCTTCCAGGACCCGACCATTAGAAGATTTATAGACCGCACCTAAACCAAAAACATGTCTTATTCATATCTCTGACGTTTGTCCTAACAAAAGTTTAGTCCCCCTTCAATTGTGAACACTAAACTGAGTAGTTCAGCCATGGCGGCACACCTTTTGAACCTGGAGTGAACGAGAGGGAGCCCTGAGATTGCTATAAATCCCAAGCTGACCCATTGAAGGTCTGACATCATGCAACCAGAAATCCCATAGAGTGATGTTAAGTCAAGTTCCTTAGGTTTTGATGATAGCAAACCTGTGTTGTTTATCTAACATGTTTACCTAAGTATGAAGTTCAGGTAAATAAGGTGAAAGAGTGGCTTAACACGCAAGGTTGCAAGCATGGTCTAGTCATGACTACTGTCCTACCAGTCGGACACCTGTCTTCAGAGGTCAAGCAGAGCTCCTAGTACACACGAGACAATGGATTAACACAACAACTATTCTCAGCATTAGAAGTGTTCAAGAGACCAAGATATATCAACCAAGAACAAGCAAACCAACAATACACACGATCACACGCAAGTTGAAGAAAGTTCACGACAAAGGCGGGATGAAGAAAGCACAATCATGAACAAGATAACAAGACATAATCTGAAGCTATAAAGAGGCATTAATTATGCAACATGAAGCCATCAGGCTAGGCAAGTGGACATCTCAAAAAGCAACCGACCACCTGAGCTCTTGCCTACAACGTGTCCAACCAGTGAGTGACATGTGTCATGGCTACGCCTACCATCAAGTTGAAGATCAGCCTACTTTGTATATAGCTATTCTACTAGGAACAATGGGTAACTGTCCCTTAATATATAGCTTATTATAGTATGGTTATTATAGGTTAACTTGCGTGTATATATGTATTCAATACATGTCGTATTGAACGAAACAAGATACACACGTGAAAAGAAGAATAACAAGTATGAACGAAACAAGATACACACGTGAAAAGAAGAATAACAAGTATAGTCTAAGTCATACAGAGTGCATATAAAAGTGTGTGTGTGTGTGTGTGTGTGTGTGTGTGTGGTGTGTGTGTGTGTGTGTGTGTGTGTGTGTGTGGTGTGTGTGTGTGGGTGTGTGTGTGTGTGTGTGTGGGTGTGTGTGGTGTGTGTGTGTGTGTGTGTGTGTGTGTGTGTGGTGTGTGTGTGTGTGTGGTGTGTGTGTGGGTGTGTGGTGTGTGTGTGTGGTGTGTGTGTGTGTGTGTGTGTGTGTGTGTGTGTGTGTGTGTGTGTGTGTGTGTGGACTGACTAGTCAGGGAACGGTCGGGGAAACCGTAGGCCTGCTGTCAGGAAGGGTAAAGGACTTTGGTGATAAGTCCAGAATTGTTTCGGAGTTCATAGGTTGGGCAGGGGAGATTGAGTGAATTTCTAGGGTGTAGATTCTCAATAAAAAAGGAGTTCCTGTCTTACTTAACGATACGTCTGCGACCGATGGAGGATGTATCCGGAGCACCAGTCAGTTTCAAGTGAGGACTAATTTCCTAACATGCCTTAAATTTTCCTGCAAACAGAACCAAAGAAACCAATCAACTAATAACATGACTTAAAGCCACTATATACATGTCATCTATATATGTCCATTTACATTTGTGCTTCTAGAATAACGAATGATCGGGCCGATATTAGCCTGATCAACCTGTCATCTAGGTGCTATCGTACAACTAGTCGTACAAACTGCCTATCGTACAACCAGTTGTACAATAATAAAGTACTTCCTTGAACAATCTACTATCATATAAAGTTGAACAACCTTTATAATAACACGAACAACCTTCACATCAATCTAAACAATCAATACATCTATTTGAACAACCTTTAAACTTAAATGAGCGGTTGTATAATGCTCACCTTACAACCGGTTATACAATAGTATTTGTCTGTATATTTATAAAATACCTCTTGCTAACAGAAAAACTCTTCTCTTACAACAATAATATATGGTCGATCGGCCTACCAGATTTTGAAAGCGTTATAAAAGCAAAATCATCTAGGAATAGGACAAATTGCAGGTAATATGCTCTTTATTTTTACTTCTACAAAAAAAGTGGATAACAAATAACTAATTTTATAGCGTTAAATTGCTCTGTTCTCCTAGTGAACTAGCTAGAAGAAGAGCAATTATCTTACAAATTTAAGAAAAAAAAAAGCAACACAATAACAAAAAGTTGCAAGTCGTTCTCTTTTAGGCGAGAGTTCTATTTAGTGTATTTCCTTCTTTGTCCTTCTATCTCTTGGTTTCCTATGCTATATTCACTTGCTTGAAGAGGTTTTCAAAAGAAAAGTGGTTGATTTCTTTTTGTACTAGGGGTGTAGGATAATCACCTCGCTATATGGAGTTTCCTTTTATAGGTTACGGGTATTCTAGGTTACCTATTTCCTGTTTTCATCCTTCCTTTCCTATTCCTTCTCTTTCTTCTCCTTTTATTTGTCCTTTTGGTGGTTTATCTTGCTTTATCCTGTTTATGTTTTTTTGTTTTCTGTTGTCAGCAGTAAACTCTCTACATGTTGGTTTTTGTTCAACTACCTTCATCTATGGGGTTTTTGGTTTTGGTTGTGATGGTGGTTTTGGTTCATGTTGAGAAAGAAGTTGTCATTAATTTGAATATTGCTTAGGTTGATAGATATATGCGAGTCTAGGAGACGATGGAGCGAATGGTTGAAGTACATGTGCTTGTCGAGATGTCGAAGTGTATGAAGCTATCAATTTTGAAAGCGGTAGAAGCGAAATCTAAAATCGAACAGATGAAGAAGACGATGCATGTGATATCAATTTTTCAAAAGGTTTGTGAAGGTCATCGCAAGATTACAAGACAATCGTTGTATGTGAAATTTGGAGATGCTAGAGCTCACTGATGTCTTGCATTTGTTGACTAAAATGGCGAACTAGATAATGCCGGGATTTGTGAAAGCGACAGAAGGGGATTTTTTTCATCAAGCAGCTGATGATGATGCTGCATGTGGCATCAGTAGTTCAGAAGGCTGTGAAGGGCATTGTAGTCCATAGATGTACGAAGTGCTTTATATCAGAAATTGAATATGGAAAGGAAAAAATCTAGTGAAGATTTACGAGGATTGAGTGATAAGAAGGAGAAGTTAGACTATGAATTGATGGAAGATATGTGGTGGTGGATTCTGTTCTTCCTGGGGCTGCTTGGATGAACTTGGGATCAGTTTGTAATTTGGACAATGGAGGTACAATCTAAATGGTATGCATTATAGGTGTATTTGACAATAGGTATGCTCTTTATTTGTAGGCCAAAAACTTTCTTTGATTTTGGGTAGTTGTTGACCGACTAAGGTAATCTCTTTCGTGGAATTGGGAGGAAATAAATGTTTGGGGTAAAGCTGGCCACTGTTCTAGTTCCGACCAGTTCCGTATTTAGCTCCAGTTCTGAAACATAAGTATTCAGGTTCAGAACTGGTCAGTAGCGGTTCCGATCCCGGTTCTGAAGGCTGTATTCAGCTTCATATTCACTAAAAGACCAGTGTCGAATGGTTTCGGTTCCGGTTTCGGAACCCGTTCCATTCGGTTCCAGATTAGGGTGTCGAGAAAATGGATCCGACCGACCCACAAGGGGTCGGCCGAATCCACTTTCTTTGTTTAGCTCTGATTTGAGATTCATTTGCCCGCATACATTGCTCTCTTTGTCCTCTTTACTTCTAGATGGGCTATTCCTCAAGTTTGAATGTGTAAGAAACAAAGACGTAGAATTTTTTATTGAATTTACTAAAATTGAGGAGAAAAAGAATTTTATTATATGATATGATTCACTGCCTCGTTAAAACCTTATTAGGTAAAAACCCATTAGGAAAATCCTAATAAAGAAAAGAGTACAACTACTAAGAGGTTACATGACTGCAAATCCTAAAAATATTATGTATAATGAAATTAGTTCTAATACATTGTAAAAGATTACAAGATAGAAGTCCTATGTGGTGTCTTCTTCATTTATCTCAAACCATTCATCATGTTGCCCTTTCTACTGCAATGCACGCGCTTGGGATCGCAACTCGGCTAAGTCCCAATCATACTTGTCAACACAAATTAACCTTGATTGAGTCCGATGCAAGGCTTGATCTCTTTTTGTCCAACTCTCATTTGCCTGCACTAAACACTGACTCATAAGCAACACTTCATATGCTTTCCACCACTCAAGAACATCTATATCACCACCACCATCATCATCAAAACTTAAAATAATGTTAAGGTAATTATCATAAGTACAAGATCCGGAACCCGATTGAACAAATTTTGGTCTTTTCAAAATACTAGATATCAAAGAACTTATTTTGCTACTGGGCGTGAAAGTTTAGAAGAGGAACCACTAATACCACCAGTAGAAGAAAGATCATCCGTATGAAACTTAGAAGTATAATAATCATGTAGCCTTTTTAAAGGCTTTATCAACCTTTGCAACATGTTGCTCAATGTAACCTATCACGAGTTGACCTCCTGAAACAATACTATAATAATACTCAAGCACTTTTTTCAGACCATCCAATTTTATTTGTGGATCAAGAACAGTTGCAATACAATAAATCAAAGGAAATTCATTGAAGTATGTAAACTTTTTAGACATCATATCCTTAATAACCCCATCGATCCTACTAACATTCTTGTTCTCATGCAAAATATTAAAAATAGTCATGCATTCATTTAGGACAAGATGCACATTATGTTCATAAACTAATGAAAAGACCCTAGTTGCACTATCAAAACATCTTAAAACATTGCACACAACATTAACACAATTCCATAATTCCGGAGCCTTTAAATCATCACTGGATTGAACAGTTATAGTGTTATAAATATGAGATAATATGGGTTGATGTTTCTTAGTTTTAACTAACAAATAATACGTGGAGTTCCATCTAGTGGGGGTATTAGTGTAAAATGATGAGAACGTATACCGGTTAGCTCACACAATTTTTTGTATTCAATTTTAATAGGATGTGATTTTCTAATTTTTCTCATAACATGCCAAAGTGGTGCTAGTGTAGTAGTCAAGTGATGTAAACCATCTTGTACACACAAATTTAAAACATGGGCACAACATCGAACATGTAAGAATTCTCCATCATGCAAGAGTGGGAGCTTCTCATTAGCTTTTAGATATTGTGCACGCTCAAAATTGTTAGAAGAATTATCTAAAAAAAGAGAGAATAACTTGTCTAACAAATTCCACTCAGATAATACTTCAATCAGTTTTTCAGAAATATTATGGCCGGTATGTGCATCATCAAGAATATGAAAAGAAATAATACGCTTCTGAAGTGTCCAAGAACTATCAATCCAATGAAGTGTTACACAAATAAATGTCTCATTAGTTGTAGACGTCCACGTATCACTAGTCAAGGAAACACGACCATCAAATTTATTCATCATGTCTATTAGTTTGTTTCTAGTTTGCTTATGTTGTGCAAAAGCTCTACATATAAGTGTGTTCCTAGGCACTCTACTATATAGTGGTTGTAATGTGGTGCAAACAAAATTTTCAAAGTGAGAGCTTTCCCCAAAATTAAAAGGAAATTGTTCAGCGATCATAAATCTAGCCATGCCATCTATCATTCTTTCTTTATCATACCGAAAAAAATCTGGATTGGGTTGTCGGTCGGTAAACCCTGTAAGCATAGTTTGACCGCTAGTGCCATTGTTGTCATATCCTTGTAGATGTTGTGCATCTTCAAGTGCTTTGCAAGGGATCTGGTTCCGGTGCCCACTGTCCATGCAAGTTCCCTATTACAAATATTGCAATATTGTGTGTATGTTCCAGCCTTCTTAGGGTCTTCTTTCTTTGTGAAGTAAGGTACCCCAAGAAGTCAATTTCTTTCTTGATGGCATGTTTTCGGCATCATCATCTTGATCATCTTCTTCTTGATCAAGATTTTGGGCATCGAATGAGGTAGACGATGTACCTATAATTGGGAAAAAATTGATTTAGACTAAAATTAAGATATGAATGCAATAAAAATTAAAGTTTGTACAAAAGAAATTGCAACTAACATTAAAAATTACCAAATGGAGACATTAATGGTTGTGTAGGGCCCATGTTAGTAGATCCATGTTGAGAAATTGTATAACTTCTACCTTGCGGGATTGATGAAGACAAAAAATGTTGTTGTTGATGATGATACCCAAATTGCATCTCATTGTTTTGGTTTTGATCATCAACTTGAAAATTTGGATCGAGTGGGAGGTTGCAAGAAGACATCACTTCCTTTTCGACTTTCCTAGACATTTTGCTAGAATGTGGGAATTGGGAGCTAATGTGGGAAATAAGCTTGTAGTTTATAGTAGCTAAAATTCTTAATAGCCCTTAATTGCACAAGAAAAAAGTAGTAATAAGAGAGAGGAAGAGTAGGATGAGTTGTGTGGTGAGAATGATCATAAAATGATGTATTAATAGGGGTTTGGGTCGGGGGGGGGGGGGGGGGGGAGGGAATGACCATTTATAGCCGTTACATACAAAGAACAAAGAGTTGTGTTAGTCCATTTCTGGTCAGTTCCGGGGTGATTCAAACGGCTCTATTTCCAAATGGCGCACACCACTGAGTCCAAACAACGTTGTTTTGGTGTTTGACCAATGGTAAATTTTATCGGTTTCAGGGGTCTACCTTCCAGTTCTTGCGTTTTTGATTGCTGTTCTCATGGTTTCGATTCTGATGCCGGTTCTGGGTGGTTCCAGGTAGACCTGCTAAAATTGATCCAACCCGCCAATCCGACCCAAATCCAATCCGTTTATAATGAGTTGGGTCATAATTTTCAATCATAAATGGGTTGGGTTAGGACTGAGGAATTAATAAATGGTTTGGGTCAGGATTAAGGTAGTCCAACCCGCCAACCCGCATTTCTATTTCTTTTTAAAAAATATTTATAAAAATGTTACACAAATTTAATAAACTTTTAGAATACAAATGGACCATATACAATAACAATTTTTAAAGAAATATTTCATTCGGTTTTCAATACTACATATATAAGATATAAAATCAATAATCATTGGTTTTAGTTATCAATTGAGTTTGAATTTAATCTTATTATATATAGATATATTTAGCTATATGTACAAATTTTTATACTTACATTTGATCAATTTTAAGATTCCATTGAAACTCATGAGGCCATTTATATGTATGTGTATATTCATTTATGCATTAATTTATAACATGTTTAATGTTTATAAAACATTATTTATTTATGTAGAAAGCTTAAATGGCTTATCTGTGGGTTAATTCGCGGGTTGATGGGTTGGGTTATGGTTGAAATTTTGAATTCGTTAATTAAATGGGTTGGAGTTGGGTTGACACTTTTTTGAATGAGTTAGATGGGGTTGAGACTAACCCTACCCGCCAATCTATTTTGCTAGGTCTAGTTCCAGGCGTCCGGGTCTGGTTCGATCCCAAATCTCTAAGGATGCATTCGGATTTGTTGCGCTAATATACGGTTCCGGTTTTGGATCGGTTCCGATCGGTTCAGTCCCATCGGTTCTGGTTCAATCGGGTCATGTTGGCCCGCTTTAGTTTGGGGTGTGTGGGTAGGTAATCACTTGGCTTTTTAGATTAGTTATTTTTGTTTTGAAATTAGTATCTTTACGGTGTATTTTAGCTTTCACTTGGTGTACTTCGAATTTTAATGAAATGAATGTGGTAGTTTTTTTAAAGAGCAATTATCTGAAGTCTACTCCTATTTTGTTTCATAAAAAAAAAGCTACTCATATTTTGCGGACGGTTAAGTTGGTTTCTTATAAGGATCTGGGGGCGTTGGATATTTAGAGTTAATTTTAGGATAAAGGTGGAAATAAAGTTTTTTTAAGTTGAGTGTAATTAACTAATTGTGATTTATGATGTATACTATAGTAACAGTTTTGTGTATAAGTATAGACAGATCCAATTAAAAATAACACTTATCCCACATTTAAAAAAAACAGATAAATCTCCAAACGACCTAGCTAGGGAACGCTATCATAATCTTCTTTAAAGGGTAAATAATTAAAGTGCTACACTCTTCACTGTCCTATGTATCAAAACAAATACTATGAGATACAGCTGACACTACTCATATAGTTGACTTTGTAATAATATGCCTTTTTTCCCAGTCTACCTTGATCGATACCCACTCCAATACGAAAACCGGACATATGATATGTCGCCGACCGGGTTATCAAGTGGGAATTAGTATACGCATGAGGTTCTACATTAGTGCGTAACAACAAACAATACAATATACATATAGGTGGTGGATCACTCTCAGGATAACATTTAAAGTGAATGATTAAAATCCCCCCAAAGACTTGGGGGTTGGCTTTTAGTGCTTTATCATGTATGTATAAGCTGCGCAATAAACATGACGAGTACATTTTGGGCGTGGATTACGTGACGGAATGCAATTTTCCGTCTAGGACGGAAATCTATTTTTTATATATTTATATTTTTTGCCTGAGCTAGCAGAGGAAAGTATTTTACTCGAGATTACAAGACTTTTGCATGCGATGTTTTTTTTACAATAAACTATTATTAAAATTTATCAATTATACTCTGATGATTATTGTATAATAATTCTGTAATCTTACAATATTTGTTTTATATATAGGTGAATAATGGAGCATATATCAATTCAAAATATATTTTTATCAATTTTAAAAAATTATTTTAAAAATAATTATTATTTAAATCACTAAATCTAATTTTTGCATGTTTTCTAAATGAATAAGTTGGCATATAATACATTTTATATATATGAAAAAAATGATTATACACTATGATTCGTATACACTATGATTCGATGAGAACGTCTAAAGGAAGCATATATAACAGTTAGTATCATCATTTTTTAAATAGTGCTGGAAACGATTATACAACTTTGTATACATGTTTCTAATAATTGGTGGAAGCATTAATAAATTATCGTTAATATGTAAAAATCAAGGTTAAATGAATGCATAAAATCGACTCCAACAACTCAGTTTATCGTTTCCAAACGTTTATCGCCTTCAGGTTTATCAATCAGTCAAGGCTCTGTAAACTGATGAATGTTAGGAAAATATTGTTATACACTATGATTTGATGAGAACGACCAAGGGAATATATATATATAACAGTTGGTGTCGTCTTTCTATAAGAGTGATGGAAACAATTATAGAAGGTTGGGTACATGTTTATAATCATCGGTGGAAACGTTTACAGATTATTGTGGATACGTAAAGCTATGGTTAAATGAATGCGCGCATAAAATCGACTCCAACAACTCAGTTTATCGTTTCCATACGTTTATCGCCTTCAGGTTTATCAATCAGTCAAGCTCTATAAACTGATGATTGTTAAGAAAATATTCGAAAACACAATTATTCGATGAGAACGATCAAGGGGAACGATATATAACAATTGGTGTCATCTTTCTATAAGAGTGATGGAAACGATTATAGAAGGTTGGGTACATGTTTATAATCATCGATGGAAACGTTTATAGATTATCGTGGATACGTAAAGCTATGGTTAAATGAATGCATAAAATCGACTCCAACAACTCAGTTTATCGTTTCCAAACATTTATAGCCTTCATGTTTATCAATCAATCAAGCTCTATAAACTGATGAATGTTAAGAAAATATTCTTATACACAATTATTCGATGAGAACGGCCAAGGGAAAGATATATACAGTTGATGTCGTCTTTCTATAAGAGTGATGGAAATGATTATAGAAGGTTGGATACATATTTATAATCATCAATGGAAACGTTTATAGATTATCGGGATACGTAAAGCCATGGTTAAATGAATGCATAAAATCGACTCCAACAACTCAGTTTATCGTTTCCAAACGTTTATAGTCATCACGTTTATCAATTAGCCAAGCTCTGTAAAGTGATAAATGCTAAAAAAAAATACTTTTATACACAATGATTTGATAAGAACGGTCAAGGGATGAGATATATAATAGTGCTTAAAGCGTCATCTTTTCTAAACAGTGATGAAAACGATAATAGAATGTTGTTTACATGTTTCAAAATCATCATAGAAACATTTATAAATCATCGTGGATAATTGAAAACTAAGGTTATATAAATACGTAAAATCGACTTTAATAACTCAATTTATCATTTTCAAATGATTATAGTCTTTATGTTTATCAATTAATTAAGCTTTTTAAATTGATAAATGCTAAGAAAATATTTTTACCCAATGTTCGATAAGAACGACCAAAGGAAAAGATATATAACAGTTGGTGTCCTCTTTCCATCATAGGGATGGAAACGATTATATAAAGTCGTGTACATGTTTCTAATCATCAGTATATCCGTTTAAAAAGTATCATGCATGGATACGTACAAATCAAGGTTTAATGAATACATAAAATTGACTTCAACACCTCAGTATATCATTTCCAAATGTTTATAGTCTTCACGTTCATTAATCAGTCAAGCTCCATAAACTGATAAATAGTAAAATAAAATCTATTGATATACATAATTATTCAGTAACAGTTAGTGTCATCTATTTTAAAATAGTCATGGAAACGATTATAGAAGGTTGTGTACATGTTTTTAACCATTAGTTGAAACGTTTATAAATTATCGTGGATAAATAAAAAATAAGATTAAATTAATACGTAAAATTGAATTCAACAACTCAGTTTATCGTTTCCAAACGTTTATATTCTTCACATTTTTCAATAAGTCAAGCTTTATAAACTGATAAATGATAAGAAACACTACAAGAAAAACAGTATTTAGTGTCCGAATTTAGCGTCCGATCACTTGGCGGACGCTAATTTTCGATTAGTGTCCGAATTTAGCGTCCGATCACTTGGCGGATGCTATATTGTGTCTAAATTAACATCGGACACTGTTGTAGACGCAAATCAGCGTCCGAATTTAGCGTCCGATTTAAGGTCGGACGCAAATTTTTATTAGCGTCCGATAATAGCGTCCAGTACTGGATGGGACACTAAATTGCATCTAAAGTAATATCGACGCTAAACGCGGACGCAAATTAGCAACCGCTCTCATCGGACGCTACTAACTCCTTAGCGTCCGAAATCTATTTAGTGTCCACTCTTCGGACGCTAGTTTACATAGTTGAAAAAAAAAACATCATTTAACCTTATTACACATACTTACTAAACTTAAGTAATGCTATATTATGTTTACGAAGGAAAAAAAAGTAATGTTATATTACTGTTTATGAAAAAAACGTAATGATATATTACGATTTTACTGCAGAACTTTTCCAGCTAATTAACTCATCCGCCTCTGTCCGGTGCCTTTCCTCAGAGAATTCTCCACATGAGTCTATCGTGGTCTTCTTTCTATGTCGTTCAATCTAAGTCCATGACTCCAGATCAATCGTCGTCGCAGTGAAGTCCTCGACTGCAAATCCGGCCACCACCAGGTATTGACTTCGATCTGTTGTGGTATGTTACTCGAAGCCATCAAATTTTCCGTCTTAATATAAGTTAGGGTTTCCGTTTCCTTTGTCTTCGATCTTTCCCTCCAACTTCTCAATTGTTAAATGCTCCATCCTTTGTCTTGATTTCATCACCGATCTTTATCTGACGGTAGTATATGCCACTCAGGTTTCCAAAAACAACAATGTCACCAAACTCGCATCTGTCTCGACTTCAATCTACTGTGGTATGTTACTCAAAACTTTCAAATTTTTGTTTCTTTTAAAGTTAGGGTTTTGGTTTTCGCTTTGATGAACTGTGCGCTCTAGCAGCTTTTCTCAAACTGTTGTGATGACATGTCCCTCCTATGTTGTGTTTTGCTTTCGGTGATGTATGCTTGAAATTTGTGTTGATTAAATCGGATGGAAAATGGAATAGTCTGCAATGCAAAAAGAGTCTCAGTTATTTGTAAACAGGATTGGAAAGCAATAAGCTCGATATTATAATAGTGAAGTTATAAGAAAGAGAGACATTAACAACAAAGGAAACTGGTGAAGAGCGGGTATCTGATCTGTCTATCTCTCACTGCCTCTAAAGTCTCTTTTGTGTCCTCTCTCTTCTGCTTAACGACAGTTCTTCGTTCTTCTTTAATTGGACAAAAGAGCAAAGAAAATACCAGCTAGCTAGCAGGGTAATTAGGAAATGCTATGGTTGAAAAGCAGAACTATTTGAGTCTTAGAGATGTTCTGTAATGAGGACTTATCGTACAAACATAAACTCCAGCAACTTTCACATTAATGTACGCTATTACTCCTCGTAGTCCTCCCAATGCATTTTGCTTCTTCTGTAAAAAGTTCAAATTGCTTGCAGGGGTTTTGAAGGAAAATATGGCTCAAATGTACCTTCCCAAAACTGTAGAAACAAGTGCTGACTAGTATTTGGTTGTAAAATGTTTTTGTTTAATATTGATGTTGAAGGTTCTGTTTCAGTTTTCTTCTGATCAGTTAGCTGTGTATTCTAGCTTTTATTGTGTTGGACGTGTTTTGTATTTTATGCTTTTGTTGTCCAACCAATATGTCACCATTTAGTTAAGCGACTGTGTAACAATCCTGTGACGTGATGATGCTTCCACTTTGCTTATAGAATCTTTACCGTTGTGGATTTTGCAGGTTGTGTTGGCCTAATCTGTCCATGCTACGTTTTTGGTAAAAATGCTGAATATCTCGGCTCTGGTACCTTGGCTGGATCTTGTGTGACCCATTTTGTGCTCTGGGGACTCCTAAACACCGTTTGCTGCTTGTTGACTGATGGTGTGCTCCTGGGCTTCCCTTGTTGCTTTGTTGCATCTTATGCGTGCAATTAACGGAAGGCTCTCAGGTCTAAATTCAACTTACAGGTATCCTGTTAACTTAGACTATCCAAATGTTTATCAGTTTGCTTAAATTTTCATCCTACTACTGTATTGGTTTTGAGTTTGTGACTGTAGATTAGGAGAATTGTATTTTCTTCAGTAATTGAACTGTCTGGTTTTGCTATCGTTGGGCACTTACTGTAGCTTCGTAGTTGCTTGATCAGCTCTTTCTTTTCCTATTTTTTTTATTTCAGTTTGCAATTTGTGAACCATACTGTCAGTTTGTTTCATATGCTTCCAGTGCATCTTGATCAAGCTGGAAACCACTTTACATGTTTGATGTATTGGACATTTGGGAAGAACGAGGGGCTTGGGCTTTACTTGGATTATTGGTTTCTCTGAGTCTGATCCTTGCTCTTCTTGTCGTTGATGATACCTTTCTTCGTTGTTGAATTGTGTTAATCTATTATTGACGATGTTGAGATAAGGACATAGTACTAGAGCAGAAATGGTACTTGAGCCTCTAGAGAGACATGGATGTTCCATCTTATGCCTATATCTAACATGAGAACCCTGTAATCTAGTTTACTGTTACTGATTAGTATTGTTTAATCCTCTTTTATCCAAGTCTCACTTTGTGTGCATATGTATAGTGTACAATATACATCTTTATACCAATGTGTCATTTATCAGTCAGTCTTATGGTAAGGTTTAGTTAGTACATGTAGAACCAATGTGTCATTTATCAGTCAGTCTTATGGTAAGGTTTAGTTAGTACATGTAGAACCAAGCTCAAATGCATTCAGCTGCCTTCTTCTGCTCTTTGTAGATATTGCACAGTTTAACATTCACATTTCTGAAAAAAGAAGCTCCTAACAAGCTTGAATAATAGAAAACACAGGATCAATAGCAATAGCAGCATAGTGGTCTCCCACATAGATGTTTGGTGGTTCTCAAGTCTAAAATCCAATTATCGCCTACTTAATTATTCAATAGCAATATCAGATGTCTTAGAGTCACAGTTATTTGGAGAGTATCTTTACCATCACAAAGTAGTTCGATTGACATTGAGATATTAAGGTTACTCATTTTGTTTTACTATTGTTTTTCTCACTCGCCTTTTTCTTGTCACAGTGTCTGGATGTGCATGGAAAGATAGGGCCGAGTGGCTGGCTGGAGTGATGAATGAAGATAGGAGACATGGTTTCATAAAATTATGAATATGGTTCATACTTACAATACCAAAAAAAATATGTAATATACATATATACATTTTTTTTTTGATAATTAGAGGCACATGACCCAAGTATGTCACTAGGACATAAAGTGATGTAATATACATATATACATAAATATATATGGTTCATACTTTTACAATATTGACCATGCCATGAAAGAAATACAATATGTAAGGGATGCGGTGTACTCTGCAATTTCAATTTGCTTGTAGCATCTGCTACTCTACGAAATATCATCAGCCCACTTTAAAGTATTGGATTTCCATCTTCCATCTCATGCTTTTTGTTCATTCAAGAATTCCCTTTTAGTTTTTCCCGCACCGTATGAGGCAAGAGTTGGAGCCCACTTTAAATACGGTTATCCTTTTATACACAATGAAGATCTATCTTATTGTCCGATGAGAATAAACAATTTAGTGTCCGATAAGTAGAAGAATTTAGCGTCCGAAAAAAAATTGGACGCAAAGTTGTAATCAATTTTTTCCAGTCAATTAGCGTCCGATTAAGAGGCTTGCGACCATTTCACAGACGCTATTTAGCGTCCGATTGTGGACGCTAACAAGTAGACGCTAAATAGCGTCCGAAATAAAAATGGACGCTAAGTGGACGCAAATTAGTGTCCGCGGACGCAAAAAAAATTTAGCGTCCAGGCTTTTAGCGTCTGATATTTATCGGACGCTAAACATCAGAAATCGGACGCTAAACACATTTAGCGTCCAATTTCTGATGTTTAGCGTCCGAAACCGTCGGACGCTAAAACCTTTTTTTTTGTAGTGAAAATATTCTTATACATAATGATTTTATAAGAACGACCAAAGAAAAATATACATAACAATTAGTGTCATCTTATGATGAGTGTATAACCCATTCGACTAATGATTAAAGTATACATGTTAGATTTGATTAAGATTTTTATCAATTAATAATGTATTCATGAATGTATATAGATATTTATATTATTATATAAAAATTAAGTCATGACATTTATAAGCTTGAGCGCTTAATCGTGAACCCCTGATTCCATAAGCGATTACAATATTATAGGTTTTATTAGAGTAGGGTTGATGATGCCCTTATGGTAAGTAATTGATAGATACAATATAATTGTTCTGTTCATTTCCCTCTTCTTTTTATTTATTTTTAATTTTTGAATTTTATTCTAATAAATTACAAAAATACAAACAAAAAAATATGTTTAAAGTTGACAAAAGGTAGTAATATTATATATATGGTGAACCGTTTACTACAAAAACTGTATAATATGGGATGTGAAAAAGAAAAAAAAACAAATAAATAATACTATAATTTATCCAAATTCTTTGCTAACTCAAAACTATAATAAAATATATATGCATAACTTATATTGGCAATCCGAGTAAAAAACCTTACTTAAACAATCAGATTTGATGATTAAAAACTTTAAAAACAATTATTAAGAGAATGACAAAAATAATAGATGTGTAACTTAATATACTACATATAAAGAAAGAAAATTGAATGATTGAGATTTAAAAAGAAAAAAAAAAGCACGGCCACGATTGTTTCCGTCGGGGACGGAAAAACGTCGTCCGTCACAGAATCCCATTCGGTACATTTTATACAAGTTGACCGGGTTAATTTGATCTCTCCGGGTTTGAGTTTTCTTATTTAACGGATATTTGAGTTATCTTTAAGCTTAGACGTACATTTTCGTACATATACGTAATGTATACATCTCCTTATCGCGCAGTATTATTTATAATATATTTTTATAATATGATTACCGCAACATAAAAAATATGCATTATTAGCATACAAGTTGCTATAGGCTTAGCTCATCTGATCATAGAATTGCTAATATCTGCCTGTATTGACTGATTAATGATAACTTAATGCAATTAGGAAAAATCAAAGAAAACAGCTGTTAATATGCAAGGGAATGATGCACCAGTGTTGCAAGATACGGACGGCGATTTATATGGCCAAACCCGTGTTTCAGCAATATCATGTATTGAAATTGGGCTCACGGCTGCATGAAAGGTGGGATTTACAAATTTCAGAAGCGGGATTCAGGTACGTTAGAATATATTGTATAGGCTTACTCATTTACTCGTGTACACATGTATATATATACTCCTTAATACGATACACAACCACCCCCCCCCCCCCGGGTATTTCCATATCTCTTCTTACATGGTATCAGCCGCTCACCAGGTTCCCTACACTCTTCTTCATCGATGCTCCCCAAACTACTCTCATCTGCGTCCTTTCAGATGTCTTTGCTACCGAAACTTGTCCGCTGTCACCAAACTTAAACTTAAACCCCGTACCACTCCATGCATTTTTCTTGGTTTCAGTTGTCTCGACTTGGCTACACAAAAAATAATCCTATCCCGTGTCGGTTTTTCCATACTCTTACACACCACTCTCGTCGGTTTCCCTTCCCTTCTTTTTGGATAATGACATCACCCCCCACCACCACTTACTTCACACGCGCCCACCACTCAGCAATTCCCCACCCTCTCTCTCTTGTAACTCGTTCTCCTACCCATGCCTCTGATGCACCCGATAATTTATATATTTTAGTGCTTAAACACCTTATCTTTCTTGTCATGTTCTAGTTTTACGATTTAATGATGTTCATATCTTTATTGAAGTGAAAATGCCTTACCCATGCCTCCACGTCAGTCCCGCCCACAAAATCTACCCACACAATTGACATTTCCTCAAAATGAGCACCCCCTCCTTCTCATACCACTCCCCCTGATCAACCTCTAACAACCCAACAACCCGTCCCCTCACCTTCGCCTTCACTCTCTCACCTGATACCTTATTATCCTCTCCCTCTCGTAACTCCACTCCCATAACAACCCCAACTGCCTTTTTCCCTCACGTTTTGGCGCCCGCCTATCTTAACCGTCCCCCCTCACACCCACCTTAAAGTCTAGGCCTACTCCTACCCCATCTACTCTCATCTCACCCATCACTCCAGTCGGCTCCACTACCTACATATCCTCACCTGCCAACTCAAGTCCCTCCACTCCCGGCCCACCAATAAAACGTGTTCCCCGTCCTTACAGCCCACCAGCTCACGATTATACCCACATCTCCCCCCCCCCCCATCTCTCCTTCGGATCCCACATCCCACCCCACCCAGCCCATCTCCCTAGCCTTTTCCCATGCCCACATCCCCTCCCCTTTCCCACATTCTTCCCTCGACCGCCATCTCCTCTCCACCACCTCCACACATCACATGACCACCGGTCCAAATTAGGAATGATCAAACCCAAAATCATTTACGATCTCAATGCCACCACCGTCCCACTCCCCTCCTCCCATTGCCCTCAACGATCCAAATTGCCTGCGGTCTATGCAAGATAAGTACGACGCCTTGATAAAAAACCACACATGGAATCTTGTCCCTTACCCACCCCATGCTAATGTCGTTTCTGGCAAATGGATCTTTCGTCACAAATACGACGCCATTGAGAATCTCTTCCGCTACAAATCTCGATGGGTCACTTGTTGCTTCTCCCAAGAACCATGTCTAGACTACGATAAAACATTCTCTCCCATCGTTAAACCTACTACCATCCGCACCATTCTCTCCCTCGTCGTCACCGTAAATGGCCTATCTACCAGCTTGACGTTAAAAATGCCTTCATCCATGGTACCCTGGATGAGGTTGTTTATTTGTCAACAACCACCCAGCTTTGTTCATCCCAAATTTCCTAATCATGTCTGTCGCCTCGGCCTCAAACAAGCCTCACATGCCTGGTACTACCGCTTTGCTACCTTTACCGCCCGCCTAGGCTTCGCCCGGTGTCGAACCGACCCTTCCCTCTTTGTCTTCCGTCGCCACACCCACCAAGCTCATCTCCTCGTATACGTCGATGATATCATTCTCACGGCCTCCATCACTCCCTTTCTCCACAAAATCATCGCTGCTCTTCATTCTAAATTCTCAATGACCGATCTCGGTCCTCTTTACTATTTCCTCGGTGTCTTCATTGTCCGCACCTCTCTGGACTTGACCTCAACCAAACAAACTATGCAACTGACATTCTCTAGCTGCACGACTGCTAGTCGTGCAAGACGTTAGTCAACACCAGCGCCAAGATTGGCTCATCCGCTAGCCTGAAAATCAGCGATCCCACCGCCTACTGTTCTTCTTCAAGAGCTCTTCAGTATCTCGCCTTCACCCGCCCCCGACATCAGCTACGCTGTTCAACAATGTTGTCTTCACATGCATGATCCCTCCAAGCACATTACACCGCCCTCAAGCGTATCTTGCGTTATCTTAAACGTACACTCCCCTTGGGCCTTCAGATTGTCCCAAACACTTGCAGACCAGTTAAAAGTATACTCCGATGCTGATTGGGTCGGATGTCCAAAAACTCATCGCTCAACCTCGATCTGGCTACTGCATGTATCTCAGCCACAACCTCATCTCCTGGTCCTCCAAACGCGAGACCACCTTCTCCCGATTAAGTGATGAGGCTGAGTACCGTGTTGTCGCTAACGCCATCACAGAGTCTTGTTGGCTACACCAACTTATGCATGAGCTACATGCCCCACCCACAAGCACCACTATTGTTTTTTGCGACAATGTCAGCTCAATCTACATGGCATCCAATCCGGTCCAACATCAATGCACCAAACACATTGAAATCGACATTCATTTTGTTTGTGACAAGGTCACGTTAGGCCAACCTGGGTCTTGCACGTCCCCACCACTAGTCATTTAGCGGGCATTATGACAAAGGGCCTTCCCACGCCCTTTTTCTAAGAATTTCAAACCAATCTCTGCCTCTGGAACCCTTCGATTTCGACTGTGGGGGGGGGGGGCTGTTAGAATATATTGTATAGGGTTATCTTAGTCATTTACTCTTGGACACACTCTTGTATATATATATTCCTTAATACGATACACAACCCCACGAGTTATTTTCATATCTCTTCTTACAAGGTAATTAACTCTTGAAAACCCTAATCCTATTTCTTCTATATCCTAATTTTGTTAATACTGAACATTCTACTCATCAATTCTCAATATCGTATACACCTGGTAAGTCCTTCGTCCTTCATCCTATCCACCATAATTGAATTATCATCTTCATCCTCCCCTTTGTTTTCTCTTAAAACAAACTTTACCCAGATTCCCCAAATGACTGAGTTAAAGTTGGAGAAAGTTGCTACCAATGTTGTGAAGTTGGGCTTGAACACGCTTGTTACTACTGCTTGAAGAATGAATTACGATATCATCATATTTCATCTTTTGTAGAGTTTTGCATATGCTCTGATGGTACTCTGTTTTACTTGTGTATGTAATTGTTTTTGTTTGAAACAGTGAGAGGACGAGGAGAACGCTGTGCAATGGTAACTTTTAGACATAAATATTTTTTATTCAGTGGGTTACCTCAGATGATAAAGATTATATATATTTGTTGCCATCCTCAACTTTCATTAAGATAACATAGTATGATCATTATAGACTAGACAAACTACCAAGAGTCTTAAAAGCCGAGAGTGAAATGAGGTAAACATGACGAATAGACTAGCTGCTAATTGCACTTGATTCCACCTAGGAAGTTGCTTGAGAAGACCAAGAATCAACCATAAGATATCACCGTTTGTTGGCCATTAAAGCCTTGAACGCTTCTCCCGATCACAAGATAATACTGGTTTAATATACACCCCAACTATTCTTGGACACATAAGAGAAACAAAATGTACTATTTTCATCCGATTTAATCTCCGCTACCGTCACCGACAAAAAGCCACCATTCACCCCGAATTGAGAAGAAGATCATCCGCCCCAAAACCAGCCACCCATACTCCACCCGAGTTTACTGATATGCAACAAAAAGAATCACCATCTCTTGTTGGTGCAGGATCCACATCCCACTAGTACGATTAAGATCCACTCCTTGACAATCTTACTGCAGTGATGCGGCACCTCTAATAGAAAGAAGTTGCGCTCTATTATTTTTGATGGATACAACAGCAAACTCAGAAGTGAAACGATTGCAGATTTTCTGGACAAGACTATAAGAACCAAAAGGAGAAGAACATCGGAGAAAAATCTCCTAATATGTAGCATCAAAGAAGTCACCCACTTTTGATCTCTGATTGTTTCTTGATTCACCATCCTCTTTTTCCAATGCATGTTGTAACCAACATCAATCGAGTATTCCTCCTCAACTCCCTCTTAGGACTGTAATTACCCCTTTATTGATGCAAGCGTACATCTTACCCGAGCTCTAGTTTCAGTCGACTCTCAATCGATCCGCAGATGAGAGTAAGCAGCAACCAATACCATAATCTAACTAAGAAAATGAGCAGAACATTAACAAAAATCTAACATGCAAGCACTAGATAAATAAAGATAAAATTAATGGGAAAAGAGAAGGCAAAACCTAAGACTTTCTCCTAGAATTTTGATATGTAGTAATTTTTTGTGTGGAACAAAACAAGGAAGAACATGAAATATGAAAATATAAGAGAGGGAGGTGAAGAGGAGGAAAAGGAGATCCATCTAAAATGGACCCATAATACCCAATAATATTCAAATAGTCACTTAACTATAGCAAGAAGAAGCCTGGATAGTTTATGGCAAGCAAAAGAAATGGAAGGCAAGAGAGGAAGGTTGGAGCTCTCACCTAGGGGGAGAAAAAAGGATCCAACAATAC
The DNA here is from genome assembly GCA_023374045.1 of Limonium bicolor. Taxonomy (NCBI): domain Eukaryota; kingdom Viridiplantae; phylum Streptophyta; class Magnoliopsida; order Caryophyllales; family Plumbaginaceae; genus Limonium; species Limonium bicolor. The sequence continues at coordinate 72,152,165 of CM041783.1, forward strand.
GAGGTGTAAGTGCATGTTACAAGTTAAAACACAAGTTAAAACGCTGCATTCTACTTAAGTAAGTTGAGCTCTGTTACACGGTATAGCTACTTATGTTAGGAGATCGGGCAGGTGCTCACTAAGTTAGGGTTTTCGATTTCTTCTTCCCCTTTCCTTTGCTCTGTGTAGCAACCCCTCTCTTCTTCCCTCTTCTTCGATTCTGGTACATTTCCACGTTGTGTATGATTCGAGTTTTCAATTCAAGATCCGAGGTTTTGTTTTATGGTATCAGAGCGGGTCTTCGTGGCGACGGAGTGAAGGTCTTTCTTCCTTGAAGAATATCGTCGGCGGCTGTCAAAGTCTAGCAGTGAAAGTCGACAAGATCTTCGACAATGTCCGCGATGAAAACGAGAAGTTGAAAGACACCGAAGGGGGGAAAGAAGACGGAAAGAACGAGGCGCAGTCAAGCACGGCTATGGATAATTCTGACCCTCTCTTTCTTGCAAATTCCGAGAACCCAGGAGCTCTCCTCACTAGAAGATTTGAAGGCAAGGGTTTTCGGGCATGGAAAGAGGGAATGACCATCGCCTGAGTGCTAAAAACAAGCTGTGCTTTGTCGATGGGTCATTCCCCAGACCCACAGATTCTGAATCTAAAGGAAAAGCGTGGGATCGGAATAACTCGATGGTGAAGGCTTGGATTCTCACCGCGCTAGATAAGGATATTGGCGACACCGTCCTCTACTATAATTGGCATCCCAGATCTGGAAGGAGCTATCGAGTCGGTTTGAGGAATCGAACGCGGCCCAGATTTACTCTTTACATCAGAGGCTGATCGAGACCAAGCAGAATGGAGACACAATCAGAGCCTACTATACGAAGATCAAGAAGTTGTGGGATGAACTTGATTCTTCGCAAGAGGTCCCGATTTGTGAATGTCAGGCCGATGTTGGATACAAGGAGATCTTCAGACGGCAAAGGGTGGTCCAATTCTTGATGGGTCTCTCTGAAAAATTTGCTATCGTGCGGGGCAATATACTTATGATGACGCCATTACCCACCATCGAGACCGTGTATTCTCTTCTGACTCATGAGGAGCGCTAGAAGAATGTTTGTTCTACGTCTAAGGAGGAGAACAGTCTATCCTTCGCAGTCGACGGCAGCAAAAAACCCAAATTCACACCGCCAAAGGATGGGAAACGGCCAACTTTATTCTGCACACATTGTGAGAAGAGTGGCCACACAGTGGAGAGATGCTACCAAATACACGGTTACCCGCAGTCTTGGAGGAAAGGAAAAAGGGCAACCGTAGCCAATGTGGATGCAGAAAATCAAACCCCTACTAAACATGAAGGGACCAGCACGAGTAATGGCATGTTCACATTGGAGCAAGTAAATCAATTGCTCTCTCACTTTGCAAGAGGCCAAGTACCAGAAAATAACCCTGCAAACGCCAGCTGTGGCTTCGTGGGTACAGTTTCTAACCTTTTCCTTTGCCTGATCAAGCGAGTGGCAATTATAATGATCTGTCTGAAACTGTTTTTGAAACATCTGAAACTGCGTTTGCACCTCTATATGTTTCTAATCTATGTCCTTCTAAGTTAGTTAGCTCATCTTCTTGTAGAAATAGCAAGAATGTTGTGACTGATGATTACATTGAGCCTCAATCTTTATGTGTCTCAACCAACCAGGATGCTTAGATTTTTGTAGAGATAGCAGAGACACCCCTGTTAGTAACCACAATGTTTCTGCTGTGAATCTCTGTGTAAAAACCACTGTCATTACACTACCTCAGTACACCAGTAAGCCACATAGAACAAAGATCCTCACACACAACCAAAATATCTTGAAAACACAGAAGCTTGCTTTACAGAATACCATGCCACTTCAAGCCTGACTAGAAAGTGGATCCTTGACAGCGGGGCTAGTGATCACATGTGTTGTGATCTTAGTCTTTTCCTAAGCCATAAAGCCATGAAAAACCCTCATACAGTTGGTATGCCAGATGGCCACCCCCAAGTAGTAAATACTGTTGGTAATGTCAAAATAAATGAGTCTCTGATTCTGAAAGATGCTTTGTTTGTTTCTGCTTTCAACTTTAATCTTATATCAATTAGTAAGCTGACTGAACAACTTAAAGGCAAGGTTTATTTTGATAAACATGCTGTGTATTTCAGGAATGTGATTCACTTCTTGAACATGTTATTGGGAGGATGACGGCTGGGCTTTACCTGTTAGATATAATGCACTGTGTGATCAGGATGGTTTTCAAGCTTCAATACCTTCTGTTGTCTGCAATTCTAGACGTTTAATAGATTCTTTGATTGTAAAGATGTGGTGAGTTTGTGGCACCATAGACCGGACACCTACCCATAGCAAAAATGAAGAAATTGCATCTGTTTGATAGGAGTCTAGGAAACAAACAGTTTCTGTTTGAGTCTTGTTGTAAGGCTAAAAGCCACCGATTACCTTTCCCTTAAGTACAATAAAAACTACAGAAATTTTTGAGCTTATTCACATAGACTTGTGGGGTCCCTATGGGACAAAAACTCATGACAATTTCTCTTACTTTCTTACTTTTGTTGATGACTTCTCTAGAGCTACCTGGGTTCACATGGTTAGACATAAATCAGATAGTTTTGATGTCATCAAACACTTTATCGAAATGGTATTAACTCAATTCAAGAGAAAGTCAAGTATATTCGAACTGACAATGCCTATGAGTTGGGGGCTAGTAAGGAAGGAATAGAGTACCTAAAGGGTAAAGGGATCAAACATCAAATGTCTTGTGCTCATACACCACACCAAAATGGTGTAGTGGAAAGAAAACATAGGCACATTTTAGAAACTGCGAGAGGATTAATGCTTCATACTGGTTTACCTAAGGAGTTTTGGGGGGAAAGTGTTTTGACAGCAGTGTATTTAATTAATAGGATGCCTCTAGATGTTCTAGAGGGAAAAAGTCCTTTCTCTGTTCTGTATGGAAAACAGCCAGACTATGAGAGTCTGAGATGTTTTGGTTGCCTTGCTTTTGCTCACATTAATGCTCCTATCTATGATAAGTTTCACCCAAAGGCAGTGAAATGTGTTTTCCTTGGGTACCCAGCAAATAAGAAAGGTTTCAAATTGTTTGATCTAGATAACAAAAGGGTCATTGTTAACAGGGATGTTCAATTTTATGAAAATGTGTACCCCTTCAGAGGAAATATATTACAGAAACAGAATCACTGCATGAGGAACATCCTCTGGAACATTCTCTTTTTCCACCTTTAAATGCTGATCTTACTAATGATTTTGATGAGATGCCTGGAGAAATAGTGCATGACAGGCAGGAAGATACATCAGATAGTAGGACAAGAGCTGAAATTCAGGATGCAGAACCAGAGATAGCTGCTGAGAATGTTGTTGAAACCACTGACGCCCAAGAGGAAGGAAGAGAAATGGAGCTGAGAAGATCTACAAGAAGCAGGCAAACACCACAATATCTAAAGGACTACCAACTAGGGAGTGCAATGCAGTTACCCCAAGGGAAGTCTCCTGATGCCTTTACCAGTTTATTATTTAACAAGTTGTTATTTAATCAAAGACAGAAACAGAAACACCTATCTGAGCATTCCTGTCATAAAATTTCTTGCATTAATTCTGTTCCCCCTAAGCATGTCTGTTTACTTACACTGCCTTCTGCTGCTTGTGAAAATAAGAATGAGCATGTCCTCTGTTTAGCAAAAAGGAATGAGGGAGAACCTGAGGACTATTATGAGACTGTTAATAATGAGAACTGGGTTAAAGCCATGAGAGATGAGATTAGAGCCTTAGAAATGAAAAAATGGGAAATAGTGGACTGCCCGAAAGGGAAAAGGCCTATAGGTTCTAAATGGGTCTACAAGATAAAGTATAAAGCCGATGGCACCCTTGAGAGATACAAAGCAAGATTAGTTGCTAAGGGCTATAATCAGAGGCTAGGAATAGATTATTTAGAGACTTTTTCTCCTGTAGTAAAGTTTACTACAATTAGAGCAATAATTATCCTAGCTGTTAAGAGAAAATGGAATATAAAACAGTTGGACATTAACAATGCCTTTTTGCATGGAGATTTGAATGAAGAGGTTTTTATGCAATTACCCCTAGGATATGAAACTGAAAGCAAAGGGAAAGTTTGTAGACTACAAAAATCTCTTTATGGGCTGAAACAGGCTTCTAGGCAGTGGCATGAAAAACTAAGTGGCTTCCTCAAAACATTAGGGTTTACTCAGTCTTTAAATGACTATTCCTTATTTACTAGAAGAGACCAAGGTAAGATAACTGTTCTGGCAGTGTATGTAGATGATATATTGCTCACTGGAGATGACTCTGAAATGATTCGAAAGGTTAGAGATAGTTTGCATGAGAAATTCAGAATCAAGGATATAGGTTGCTTGGGGAGGTTTCTGGGCATGGAATTCCTTAGGACTGAGAAGGGTGTAATATTGATGCAGAAAGGGTATAGTGAGCAGTTAGTAACTGAATTTGGATGTGATAGGTTAAGAGGGGCTGCAGGACCGCTAGAACTGAACATGAAATTGCTTTTGGAAGATGGAAAGCCACTAGATGATCCTCTGGTATACAGAAGATTAGTGGGAAAACTGAATTTCCTTACACACACTAGGCCAGACTTGTCTTTCTCTGTTCAGTTGTTGAGTCAGTTCCTTCAAAAACCTACTGATTTACATATGAAAGCTGCTTTGCACACTCTAAGGTATATTAAGGGAACCTTGAATTATGGTTTAATGTTTAATGATTCAAGCAGTCTTGAACTTGTTGCATACTGTGATGCTGACTGGGCTGGATGCCCAAATACTAGGAAGTCTATTAGTGGCTTTACATTGAATTTGGTGGTTGTGCTCTGTCTTGGAAGTCTAAAAAGCAGTCTAACGTTGCTCTTTCCTCAGCTGAAGCAGAGTACAGAGCCCTGAGGCAAGCAGTAGCAGAAGTGAGCTGGTTAACTAGACTGCTTCATGAGCTTGGAGTTGAGAGAGCTGCAGCCCATTCCTATCAAATCGGATAGCCAAGCAGCAGTTTACATCGCGAAGAATCCGGTTTTCCACGAGAGGACCAAACATATCGAGGTGGACTGCCACTTTGTGAGGCAGAAAATTCTCGAGGGGCTTGTAAGAGTTGATTTTGTTTCTTCTGATCGTCAGCTGGCTGATGTGCTTACCAAAGTTCTCCCTGGTAGTTCGTATCCTACGATTCTTAGACATCTGGGGGTAGAGGATATTGGGTGTCCTGGATAATCAGTGCAGTTGTTCCTCTCTGTTTTTGTTCTGTTTTTGTTTGTGTTTTAACTTTCTTGTCTTGTAAAACAAGCAATGAGATTGCTTGTTTTGAGGGGGGCTGTTACAAGTTAAAACACAAGTTAAAACGCTGCGTTCTACTTAAGTAAGTTGAGCTCTGTTACACGGTATAGCTACTTATGTTAGGAGATCGGGCAGGTGCTCACTAAGTTAGGGTTTTCGATTTCTTCTTCCCCTTTCCTTTGCTCTGTGTAGCAACCCCTCTCTTCTTCCCTCTTCTTCGATTCTGGTACATTTCCACGTTGTGTATGATTCGAGTTTTCAATTCAAGATCCGAGGTTTTGTTTCAGTGCATCACATATATATAATTATATGTACTATTTCTATATGTCATGTAAGTAGGTGTAAGTGTATATACATGAACTCTTAAATATGGATATTTATGGTGTATTTATGGTATATGTTAGAATATATGTACGTCGATTATATTATTTAATGGTGGCCATGATTCTAGTCCGGTCCAGTTCTACCGTCTGGTTTCGGACAAGTGTATTCAGATTCAAAACCGGTCAGAGGCGGTTCCGGTTCCTTAGGGTGTATTTGGCTTCAGATTCGGTTAAAAATTTGTTCCAACCAGTTCCTTATCCATTTCGGTACCATTTCCATATTGGTTTCAGGTTCGAGTCTTGAATTTTTAGCCCGAATGACCCATAGCGGGTTGGTCGGGCTATTTTTGTAACGATATGGCCGACCCACTTGGATCGGTTGGCTAGGAAGGTCGGCTCTAGTTTCTTCATTTGAGCTTTGATTTTAAATCCATTTGTGTGCATGCGTCGCTCTTTTTGTCTACTTTACTCCTACCTAGGATATTAATTTGTCAAGTTTAATACCATAAATGTGTAACTAACAAATACTTTGAATTTATGATAGAATTTGCAACTGAAGAGTAAAAAGAAATTATTAATATGAAATGAATTCATTGCCTCTTTAAAACCTCATTATGTAAAAATCATTTGAGAAAACCCTAACATGGAAAAAGAGTACAACTACTAAGAGGTTACACAACTACAAGTCCTAAAAAGATATCAGGGAAAGAAAATTAATACTACTACATTCTAAAAGATTACAAGATAGAAGTCCTAAGTGGTTTCTTCTGCATTCATTTCAAACGAATCATCATGTTGCCTACGTACGACAGTGCCCGTGCTTGGGCTCGCAACTTGGCTAAGTAACAATCATACTTCTCAACACAAACCTTGATTGAGTTTGGTGCAAGGCCTGATCTCTTTTCATCCAACACTCGTTTGACTCAGAAGCAACAATTGATGCTGGAACTACTAGCACATCTCGGGTTATCCTTGCAAGAATGGGAAACTTGCCTTCATGAGCTTGCCACCACTTAAGAACAGCTATATGATCATCAAAACATAAAGTTAAGGTAAGTTAATTATCGTATGTATAAAATCCGGAACTTGATTGAATAGATTTTGGTCTTTTCAAAATACTAGCAATCAAAGAACTTCTTTTGCTACCGGGGTCTGGTGGTTTAGACGAGGAACCACTACTAACACCAGCACCTGTAGATAGGTCGTCCAAACAAAACTTTGAAGTGTACTCATCATGTAGAGATCTCAAGGCCTTATCAACCTTTGCAACATGTTTCTCAAATGATCTATCTCGAGTTGACCTCCTAGAACAATACTATGATAATACTCAAGTAATTTTGTTAGACCATCTAATTTTATTTGTGGATCAAGAACAGTGGTAACATAATAAATCAAAGGAAATTCATTAAATTATGTAAACAATTTAGACATTGTATCCTTAATAACACCATCGAGCCCACTTACATTTTTGTTCTCATGCAAGACATGGAAAATATACATGCATTCATTTAAGACAAGATGCACATTAGGTTCATAAACTAATGAAAGAACTTTGGTTGTACTATCAAAACATTTTAACACATTGCACACAGCTAGGGCTGCCCAAAAAATTCCGAAACCGCGGTATCCAACCGAAACCGAAGTGAACTGTACCTGTTTTCAGGTTAACCATACCGGTTCTTGCGATATGGTTAACCGAACCATGTAAATTGACCGGTTTCGGTAACGGTAATGGTATTGAATTTTCCAGAACGGTTAACCGCTCGGTTAACCACAGTTAACCGATTATATAAACAATAAAAAACTTCAAATATTAATGTTCACCTTATATAATAATTAATGTTAGCTATTGAGGGAATATACATATTATGATATTTTTTGTCACATATGTTTGATTTGTCACTCATGATTTAAGTGAATGATCAATGTTGTACTATAATATTAACGGTATGGGTCTTATCAATTAAAAAAATATACGACTACATGGTTAACCGATAAAACCGAACCGAACTAAAGGTTAATCGGTCTAAATGGAATGGTAATGGAATTGAATTTTAGAAAACTGAATTAAGCGGTTAACCGAATCCGGTTAACCGATCTAAATGGAATGGTAATGGAATTGAATTTTTGAAAACCGAAGACCCGGTTAACCGAATGCGGTTAACCGAATTAGGCGGTTAGCCTACCATGGGCAGCCCTACACACAGCCATAGCACTAGTACAAAAATCAGAAGTCATTAATTTAGAACCAGGTTGAACAACAAAAGTGTTATGAATATGAGATAAAATGGGCTGATGTTTCTTAGTTTTGAGCATCAAATCATACGTGGAGTTCCATCTAATGGGGGTATCGGGAGCAAAATGACGAGATCGTAAATTAGTTTGCTCACACAATATTTTGTATTCCTATTTAACAGGATGCGATTTCCTAATTTTTCTCTTAACATTCCTAAGTGAATCTAGCGAAGTAGTAAAGTTACGTAACCCACCTTTAACACACAAACATGTGCACAATATTGAACGTGTAAGAATTCTTCATCATGTAAGAGTTTGAGTGTCGGATGAGAATTTAAAAAATGTGCGCACCTGGTGTTGGTCAAAGCATTATCTATAGAAATGGAGAGCACATTTTCTAACAAATTCCATTGAGATAATATTTCATCAATTTTTCAGAAATATTATGACCGGTATGTGCATCATCAAAAATATCAAAAGCAATAATACGCTTTTGGAGTGTCCAAGAACTATCAATCCTATGAAGTGTAACACAAATAAACTACTCATTAGTTGCAAACATCCACATATCACTAGTCAAGCTAACACGACCATCCAAGTTACGCATTATTTTCATTAGATTTTTTTCTAGTTGTAGCTATTGTGCAAAATACTAATGAAAGAATCTTGCTAACTATGAGCAGTGAACCCAGTCGAAGTAGTACAACAAGTGTCATATTCACATGAACTTCGTAACTATCTAGCAAATTGTAAGCTTAGTCAATGTGCATAAATATAAACAAAGGTGAATAAATGTCAAATTGAGATTTTTGGGTTTATGGTTTAATAATTGGAATGAAAGAATATCAATAGAACCAATCTAACTAAACTAGGATAGATGTAGCTCGAGATGGATATTTGCACCCATCCTTGCTTTTACCACCGATTGTCGACTCTTGAACTCATAGCTAAACAACGGGAACACTTAATTAATTAGCCACCTAATCTAGGCCTACTAATCCTAACCGATTTAGTCGGGATTTCTCAATCAGCTAAGCCTCGAGTCACTCGATAGCACTAAGCTCAAGTTCCCGTAATCTCAAAATCATCAATATTCGAGTACATTGATTCTATCTCAGAGTCACATGTTGATAGAAACCCACACTAATGCTAAACTAATTGGCAACAGTAATCCAAACAGTTTAGCAAATTGATAATTAATTGAGCAAACACTAATCAAATCCCCAAATCCAATGTAAACAAGATTAGAAGCCATAAAAACTCAATAATCCTCTTCATTAAGCACAAGAACTACAATAAAGCATTAAATAAGTTCAAGGTACAACAATGAAGGTTTAAGGGATTCTAGGGCAAAATCCTCATCCCAAGCTACAAGAAGACTACTATTGGTCAATAAGGTACTCCCTGAAACGTCCTTGATAATTTGTTGACATGTCTTACAGCTGTAGTTGGATAGGTAACAAGAGGTATCTTTGAGGTAGGTAGACGATAGGAAGTATCTTTAAATTAGAAGCTTATTTCGATTGAGAATTACACACTAGCAATTCACTCAACCCCCTCCACGCCCCCTATGAACTCCGGGATGGTTAAGGACTTACCACCAAAGCCCTTCTACCCTCCTCCGACTGTTCCTCGACAATCCAAGCTACTCTTGTGTACTCAACACTTTGAGTTTTTCCCTTGGTCGACACACGACCGACAATCTCTCAATAGTCCTCTGACTGTTCCTCGAAAGTCTCTCAGTATTGCTCTATTACAGAACTTAAAGACTCATAAGGAAACTGAAAACTCTAGGTTACAAGACAAGCTCTCTAAAAATATATTAAGCACTTGTTTCCGCAAAACCTGATGTATATGCACACTTGACTCAGCCAATGTTGAGTTGTTCTTGTTGGTAGATCCCAAAGCTTGTTATTGAAATCTCTAAAGTCCATACTTCTTAAGGGCTTTGCCACTATTGTGCCAGAATGAAGGACCACAAACAAGAATCACTTTCTAGAAGACATGGCAGAAAAAGCAGAAAGCGATAACTGCTTTTTCTACACAGTCGTTTGTCTTCTTCTACCTTGTCTCCCATGCGTCTGAGTATTTGATCTTGGAAGACCAATTTGTGCAGATTTACATTTCTAGTCATGTTGTACAAGGTATCTACTTCAGCATTTGTTTTATCTATATTTCCGAATGAGTATCTTTGTCGCCTGTCGTTGAGCCTCGCTTGAAGCTATCATGGATACGTGCCCGACTATTGGGCACCAGTCAGAATAGAATGACCCGCTTGTAACCTCATAAAGCGATTTTGCTGAAACACTTAAATAGATTCATTAAACCACAAGGATGGTTTGCTATCATCAAAACCTATAGAAACTTGACTTAATAATTTCCCCCTTTTTGATGATGGCAACCAATCCGATTGACAAATACAATCAATCTAGCTAAGTGTTTTTGAAAACAAGTTTATGTGTGAACATTTTAACTCTAGAAGAGAGTTCCCCCTAGGTTGGTTTCTCCCTGAGTTGATAAGTGGTTGCAAAATGAAAAACACTTAGTCATTTTTGAAAGGATAAGCAATTCAAAAACTAGTATCCGAGAAATTAAGTAAGGATTCTATCTTTCCCAGTTTGCCATCCAACAAAATAGGGAGTGAGCTAGTCAAAAGCATGATACAATCAGACAATATTTGAGAAATTTGTGCATTGACTGTTTGATGATTAGTTTTACAGGATAGATTAAAAAAAACTATTCTAGAACTAGAGGCTCTCACAGTTGTTACTCAGGCTTCTAAGAGGCGTAGAACACTCAGGAGAGGTGCAGGTTGTAAAAACCTATTTCACCTTTAGCCATGTATATTACATGTTGTTCATTGGTTGTTGCTACAATGGCTTCTAGGGTTTTAGCTACTCTGCTAAGCACCCCATGTTCACCAGTATTCTAATGCTTCGGCGACTGCTCAGGCTCCGGTAGTGCACGTGTCTTCCTCTTCTTTGACCGCTCGTTGGGAGTGGCTTTGCTGGTGGACGAGGCTTCAAAGCTCTTTAAAGCTTTGGCAATAGCTTGGAGCTTATTGCCACTCATCTTGATGCCTATCTTATTTAGTATCTCAGGCCCAACCCTGTCTTGGTGTGATCTTGGGTAGGGATGGAGGATTGTGAGGTCCCACTCTGTCGCCACAAGGGCCTTGGTGATGATCTCTCCAAGGACCATCCCCTAGTTGACAGTCTTGCTCTAGTGTACTGTGAGCAGGATCATTCCTAGAAGATCGATCTTCTATCGTGTCTTGAGAGCATATAGTAGGAGAATGTCTCTCGCGTTGATAACATGCTTTCTCTGTGTGCACGATGCTATGTTATGGACAAGGATACTATGAAGTATCTTGTTGCTCTTCGGCATGCTGTTGACCGAGAAATTCTGAACTGGCCCTCCACCCAGCATTCCCACTGTCAGCCCCACCTTGTTGTCGAGGCCTTACCAAGCCTTCTCCTTAGAGACAATCAGCCCTTCATTTCTCAGCCCAAAGGTATGGGCGATCCAACCCTTCTGGATGACCACATACCTGTTCAGGACCTGAGAGACTAGGTACAAGTCTTCATCCTAATCTTGGAGTTGTCCCATATTGTAGATAAACTCTCTAATTAGCTATGAGT
>CM041783.1:72164177-72199823 GCA_023374045.1 Limonium bicolor
TTACCTCAAGATGATAAGGAGGTTGAAGGTGCTTCTAATGGTGGCTTCAATCTCCAAATGGTGGATACCCTCAAAAACGAAATTGAGCTTTTGGATTTTTGAAAGGAGGAAAAGTGTTCTCCTTTGCAAGGGGATTCCAATGGTACTAATTTTGTAATTTTTGGAGCAAGATTATGGGTTTAACAAGAGGAGAGAAGGTGAAGTTGGGTGGTTTTCTCATTTCTCCATGGGAGCTCGGTGGAGAAGAAGAAAATTTCAGAAGAATAGAGAGGAGGGGGAGAACGTGAGAGAGGAGTGTGGTAGGAGAGAGAGTGTATTTTTTTTGCTTTTTCTATTAAGTTTGTCCTTTCGCAAATAAGAAAGAGTTAAGAGAGGTGAGGGAGAGGAGGGAAATCGTTTCCCACTACCCACACACCAGATTTTTACTTTTTATTTGCAAGTGGACACATAACTTTGTTTATTTACATTCTCACCCCACAACTTACCGGTTGGTACAGTTCTTACTAACCGGTACCGTTTTCCGGATTTTCTCGTTTAATTAATTTTATTGGTTCTAAAGCTTCACTAATAATTGTTATGAATATTTAGTTGACCAAAATTGTTACGAGTCTATTAACCCGCTTAAAGTCACGTTTTCCCGGTTTCCTCGAAAAACACGCTTTAGGTTCGTTTGCTTTTAACCCTTTTAAGTCCGTTCCTTCGGGATTTGTTCCTCATATTTATTTAAGTGTTTAAGCCTTAAAAATATTTAGCCTAATTATCAGTTTTTAATTACGGGGTATTTCAACCATACTATAATCCCAAATATTATCCAAAGTGTTACAATTAAACACCTTATATCACCTATAGGTTTATTTCTTACTTATATAATTCAAAGTTCCAACTCTAATTCCTTCCACCATTCCAAACAGAACCTATACTTTCTGTATAACCAGTTTCTTGCCCCAAACTTTTGAATATTACACTTTAGCCACACTCATTTTTATAATCTTACAATTTACTACAAATGTCACTAACTTTTAATTTTATTTCTATCTTTGATAAACTCCAAATCCAACCTGAAACTTTCGGTAATTACCTACAAACCACACCTCATATTTTTGGCTTTCACAACATATTTCTCATATTTATGTTTTGACCCCTAAAGTTTTACAACTTTTACATTTATGTCATAACTCCTTTTTAACCTATAGTTTTAACTCTTATAATTTCTAATTTCCAACTCAATATTAATTCCCAAAATTACACAGTAGACCCTCCCTAAATTTGGCTGTTACAATAACTTTTTGTTATTTACAATTTCACCCCTTAATGTTTATAATGTTTACACTTATACTATATTTCTGATTTAATTTCATTTCTCATCATCTAATCCTCAAACTTGGTCAACACTTGACCTAAGATACATTTGACCTTTATTTACTCATTAACACCCAGAACTTTACATATTTGTGGATTAGCCCCCAATTTTGCTAGAAATTGCAATTTGACCCCAAAACATCTTAAACTTATTTTTTCCATTTCTTTCCAACCAAGGCCTATACTCTCGGCCTAAATATAATCCTAGCAGCTCAATTTTATTTTATTTTCATTTAACAACCTTTATATCATCCAGAGTTTATTCTAATGGTGGCCACGGGTCCGGTTCCACCGGTTCCGGTTCCGGTTCCTCCGGTTCCGGTTCCGGAAAATTTGTATTCGTATTCGGAACCGGTCTGGGCGGTTTCCGGTTCCGTTCCGGTTCTGAAATCTGGATTCGCTTCGGAAAAACCGGTTCCGGTTCCGGCCGGTTCCGGTTCTGATCGGTTCTGACCTCCGGAGCGGTTCCGGAAAGATTCGATCGGCTCCAATTGCTTCGTTTTAGCTCCGATTTGAGATCCGTTTGAGCGCACACGTTGATCTTTTCATCCACTTTACTCCTAGATAGGTTATTCGTCACGTTTATAATCTTAAATGTGTAAGAAACAAAGACTTAGGAATTTTTATTGAATTTACAAAAATAAGGAACAAAGAGAATTTTATTATATGATTCACTACCTCATTAAAACCTTATTAGGTAAAAACCCATTGGGAAAACCCTAATAAGGAAAAAGAGTACAGCTACTAAGAGGTTACATGATTTAAATTTGCAAGTCTTAAAAAAAAGATTACATGGAAAGTAAGTAATACTAAATTACTAATACATTCTAAAATATTACAAGATAGAAGTCCTAAGTGGTGTTATCCCCATTCATCTCATACCAATCATTATGTTGGCCTTCATATTGCAACCGGTTCCGGGGCGGTTCCGGTTCCACCGGTTCCGGTTCCGATTCCAGTTCCCGGTTCTGAATCCGACGACGGTTCCAGGCGGTTCCAGGCGGTTCCGGTTCCGGTTCCGAGCCCGGTTCGGACCCGAATCTCAAAACATGTATTCGTATTCGGAACCGGCTGAGGCGGTTCGGTTCTGGTTCCGGTTCCCACCGGTTCCCGACCGGTTTCGGTTCCAGTCGGTTCCGGGTAGAACCGGACCCGATGGCCACCATTAGTTTATTCATTCATTATATAAACTTTATAATTCATTTTTAAGTCATTCTTTGCACTTAAATTCACCAAACACTTTCCAATGACTTAGATATTTTTCCTAAGTCCTTAAAATGTTTAAAATCATCAAATAACCCCTTATTTTTGGCACATAGCATTATATTTTATAATATATGCTTTTATAACATTTTATGTTACAAAATCCTTATAAATGCAAGCCTGAACATTTGGCTATTATAAACTTTAATATAAGCTCAAAATACACCAAAATTCACTTGATTTACAAATCATCCACGACTTTAATTTATTATAACCCATAGTTTTCCAAAATTCCATTTTAACCCCTTTTAATTTAATGTTGTGTACATTCAACACCATATATCTTATCCAAATGTTCCAATAATGTTTTAAGTTGATTTCTTGGTCAATTTTGACCATTTTTATTTTGGACATTCATTCATGATTCCAACTCCATTTATAATCAACTTAATGACATAAAATCAAGCTTAACTTTGGGACTTACCTCTTTATGCCCAAATGAAACTTTTCCCCAGATTTTATCTCGACCCTATATTTATTTAAGGGTATAAATTAAGTTTATTGCTCAACCAAATAGATTAATGAAGGTTTAAAGCACTCAAGACATGGATTAGTGGCTTACTCTCTTAAAACAAGTTTTTCCCCTTGAAATCTTTAAACTTTCAGCCACCCCCTTGAGCTATTTGAAACTCCACTTTGGCCACATGAATAAGTAGAGAATAAAGCACAATGTTAAGGTCTTTAAACACCATAACAAGTCAAAGGAAGAATCTAAGGCCTTAAGGCTTAAAATGAGTTCTAAGGTTGAAACTTTACCTTAAAGCTCATGATAATTGATTTTTTCCCTTTCAAGATCTCGGCCCCACTAAAAGAAAGTGTTGGGAGTCAGTCTATGTGTGAATCAAGTGTAGAACATGAAATATCACTTAAAAACCCTAATTTGGAAGGATTTACCTTAGATAGAATTGGTGTTGATTTTCAGCTCTTCTTGGTGTTGAAGTTGAAAAC
The DNA here is from genome assembly GCA_023374045.1 of Limonium bicolor. Classification (NCBI taxonomy): domain Eukaryota; kingdom Viridiplantae; phylum Streptophyta; class Magnoliopsida; order Caryophyllales; family Plumbaginaceae; genus Limonium; species Limonium bicolor. The sequence goes on from CM041783.1 coordinate 72,167,748, forward strand.
AATTTGTTTATGAAAAGAGTGAAGAAAAATGAGTTAAAGAGTTCATGAGATTCGGCTATAAACAACCAAAGAAAGTCCTTAGAGCTTAAAGCACATTTTTACCTTCTTTAGGTAGAGTTGAGCTTCTACTCCATTTCCAAGCTTGATGGTCGAATTTCCTTGATGAAATGTGCTGAAGTTTAAGTTTTTTTGAAAAAAAGGTGGATCTAAGCTCCCCTTGGCTTATAGATGAAGAGGAGTTTTGAGTGTAAAGGGTGAAGGGAGATCAAGTTACCATGCTCACCATGGATGAGTTCTTCAAGAACACAAGGGATAACATGAAGAACAAGATAGAGAGGGATGAACTTGGCAATAATGAAAGGATGGAGGAGGGAGGTTGTGAAGTCTAGCTTTCTTTTGCATTAAATGTAAAATGGTGAGTCATAAAGCAAGTTAGGATATTTCCCTCCGTAAAGCTAGTTTTTGGATGACTCATGGGGGACTATTCACCCATTGCCGCCCAGCCTAGGATTTTTGGTGGGTTTTGGTGACTCATCTTGTCTTATAGTAATGTTAAAGACTTCAATGGTGTACAAATGGACTTATTCATGTGTTAGGTTGTAACATATGTTGTTACATTATTCTAAGGTGTATTCCTTGTGAATTCTTTGTGTTCTTTGAATAATTGGTATACTTACTATTCATTGTAACAATATATTGTATGTTACATATACATCACCCATGATTTTGATCTTTAATCATGCATTAATGTATGATGTGTTTACATTAACTTTAGGAGTTGTTTTTCTCCTTATATCCATTCTCTCTTTAGTCCATTATTTTATGTGGGTTTAATGCCCATTTTGGACTATACACATTTATTTATATGTGTATGTTTAGAGGTTATAATCCTTAATGAACTAAAGGTTCATTAGTCTTTATTATTCAATGACTAGCCTTTGTTTAACCTCTCATGTTTAATTAATTCCTTATTAATCAAGGTAATTAACATTTGGGGTATTTTATTCCCACATTCTAGCAAAATGTCTAGAAGATTCGGAAGGGAAACAATGCCTTCCAACCTTTCAATCGATCCAAATTTTCAAGTTGATGATCAAGACCTAATCGATGAGATGCAATTCGTGTATCATCAACAGCAACAATTTTCGCCTTCATCATTCCTCAAGGTGGAAGTTATACAATTTCTCAACATGGATCTACTAACATGGGGGCAATGTAACCATAAATGTCCCCAGTTGTTTTAATATTAGTTACAATTTATTTTGTACAAACTTCAATTTTAATTGCATCCTTATCTTAATTATAGTCTAATCTAATTTTTTTGGCCAATTATAGCTACATCATCTACCCCATCCAATGCACATAATCTTGATCAACAAGAAGATGATCAAGGCGATGATGTCGACATGCCATCAAGAAAGAAACCGACTTCTTGGTTGGGGCCATACGTTACAAAGAAAGAAGATCCTAAGAAGGTCGAAACATACAAGCAATATTTGCAACAGGGGACTTGCATGGGCGGTGGGCACCAAAACCGGATCCTTAAAACAAAGCACTTGAAGACGCACAACATCTACAAGAATACGATAATGGGGGCATTAGCGGCCAAACTATGCTTACCGGACTTACCGCACGACAACCCGATCTAGGTTTTTTTCGATATGACAGAGAAAGAATGATAGATGACACGGCTAGATTTATGATTGCTTAGTTGCCTTTTAATTTTGATGAAAGCTCCCACTTTGAATATTTTGTTTGCACCACATTACAACCACAATATAATAGAATGCTAGGAATACACTTAAACGTAGAGCTTTTACACAACATAAGTGAAATACCCGCATATTTCGAGTTAGGGAATTCATATTATTAAATCAATACGACTGGGTAAATGTTGTAATAGTTTGTTAATGATTCGGTTACTGAGTTATTAGTATAATCGGAAGTTAGTAATTATTATCGGGCCTAGAGAAGTCAAAATAAATATTCTACTCTCTCCTTAATCATATTTTAATATCTTCCTTTTCCTTTTCCTAAATCATTTAATATTAATATCCTAATCTTCTACTAACGTTACAACGTTCTCCTTATTTTAAATTAAGTATTCAATTCTATTTTGTCTCTTTCCAAAATAATTATCTAATTATTATCTCTCTCTCTTTACAAATAATATTCTATTTATATCACGATCTCCACTCCCATCTCCTTCATCTTCATCACGACGCTCTTACGCTCTTCTTCCCCAAATACAAAATTCCTCATTCTCTCTCTATTTTCTCAAGTATCTTCCCTGGTGCCGAATTAGAGTTTAGAAGGGTAAGGTCTACACCTGGGTAAGGTTTTGTTTATTTTGGTTGTGGTTTGGTGGCTTTCTAATTTGAGGTTCTTGCAATTCTAGACCCCGAATTCGTCGACGGGTGCTACTTGTGATTCTGTTGTGCTGTGCTCATCAGTGGTTTGAGTAAACAGGTAAATTCTTGTGCTCATGATTATTCTATTGCGTGGATTGTGATTATTGAAAGATGTTTTGAAACCCTGATTAGGGATTTGGGAATTGGGGTATTTTGTTCCCGCATGTTGTGAATTAATGGTTGAATTTCACAACTAGAGTTTTGTTAAAATTTTTAGGAGCCTTTCACTGGAATGATTGCTTGTTGGGGCCTCTTGGTGCTCTCTGAATATTTTTGGGGCCTCTTGGTGCTCCTTGATTATTAATTATTAGTACTTTGTACCCTGACTAACTTCGTGTTAATTATTGGTAATTTGTACCCTGACTTCTTTCTGCGCTTCAAACATTAAAATGCAGTTAAGCTCTATGATTTACTCCTTTAGGTCAGAAGTACCTTCTGGGGGGTGTGCACACTTAAGGACTTAGGGTGAGGGGTATTATTGTTACGGTCTGTTCGTGGCCGTCTGTTTATGACTTGTGGTTGTTTCCTGTTGAAAGCTCCCCTGACATTTTTATTTCTGGATATTGGTTGTGTTCGGTTGTTTTTTTGTTGGTAGTTTTGTGGTTGTTTTGGTCTCGTTGTTTTGGTTGGCTGTTTTGTGGTAGTTTTGTTTGTTGTTTTGTGCTGGTTGTTTTGTGGTTGTTTTGAAAACTAGTGTTCGGCAGGCGGCGGTTTCGTCTGTCTGTTTTGAATAAGTTAGTTTTGTGCAGTACGTTTACCGTTTTCGTTGTTACAATTAAAATTTTTATATTACATTTCAAAACAATTTTTTGTTAATAAAGTTAAAATATATGTAGATATTCAATTATAGCCTTTAATAATTATTATTCTTTATTAATATTTTAGTGACAATTAATTTATAATATGTATACATATTAATTTATAAACAATTTTTTTACATAAATTGCAAATAAAGAAATAAACTATTTTATTTAGAGCAAATATATTAGTATTTAATATAACATTTCAAATGTATTAATACTTAAGATTATTTTAATTTTTAATGGAATAAATAATATCATTGAAATGAAAAAGCAATTTTTTTAATAATAAAATAATTGACTGTAAACGAATATATATATATATACACATATATCACTTATTATTTTATTATTATATATTGTTTAATTGTTGATAAAATATTTATGTTAAACATATATTTGTAGTTAAAACAATATATTCTATTCATTTAAGTATTATTTAATGAAGTTCAAAAACAATTTAGAAAAACATTACTAGTTTAAAACTATTGTTCTATATTATTTTCATTAATTTATAATTTAGTATACCAATCTTTATAAAAAAACTAAAAATAAAAAAGGGAAAATAACTAATTTATAATATATTAATCTATATATTTCAATTTTGATTTAATTTTGTGTCAAATTTAATATATAATATCATTTTTAAAATATAATTATAAATATTGAAAATTTAAATTAATTTATTAAAAAGTTAATTTTTAAATATTAATTAATATTATTAAAATATTCTCGCCCCCTTAATTACAGTTTTCTGACTCCGTCTTTGTTTACGGTATTCATTATATTTGCAGCATAAATTGTTGGTTGTTTTGTGGTTGTTTTGTGCTGGTATATTTATGGCTGTTTTATTTTGAAAATTGTTGTTCGGTAATGGCGGTTTGGCATTTTTTGTCAAAAATGCCAAAATCAAAAATGCCACATTTATACCACATTTAGACCAAGTCCGAACGCAGCCATTGAATGTTGATAAATGAGTTATTTTGTCAAGAAAGGTTACTCTTGCTAACGGTTTAACTATTAAAAGGTTTTCAAAACGTATTTTACATAATGATGCAGGATTTACTCAGTTTCACTGATTTGCGCGATCCTTTCTTGTCTGTATATGTTTTCTGATCGCGGTATGAGTTGCTGAGATATGGGACTGGGGAATCCGCTACCACATAGTTATTAGAGTTGTTAAATTGTTACTACGATACAATGTTTTGGATTACAATGTTTTGAATATTTTGCATTTGATGATTGTTGGGTAATAAGCCTGAGCACTCAAAGGGGTTGGGTGTGGCGGTAACGCCTTGGATTCAGTTTACATTCCGCTGTATTTCGTTGTTAAACCTTTGTCACATTTATCCTGATTTAATCATCCTGAATTACATTTGAAACTGTGGTGTTGATGTATATTTTTGGCAATGACGTTTCGGCTTATTTTTGCGGTTTTAAGACATGTCGGACAGGCCCCGAGAGCGTATAATTATTTTCACAAAGTTATGGTGTCTGGACATCTGTCCAGACTTTCATGTCTGAACAGAGTGTAACGACCCCAAAACTGGCCTAGGAGTTAGGGAGTTACACACCGCGTATTACTACCTAATAACTCAAGGCTATGAACGAATACTAATGAAAGGCCCAAAAGAATACTTGTATAATTATGTATAATCAAAGTGTGTCAAAAGTATTCCGAATAACAATGCGAATATCGCAAACACGTAACAAAGTTAGAACGTATTGTCAAAAGCTAACAAAGGCCCATAGGCTACAAAGTCATAAACGTAATATGCTGGAAAGACATAATGAGCTAGCTAGCTAAAGCTCCAGAAAACCGAGGTGATCCTCGCTGATCAATCTGCAATGTTAGTGAAAGTAGGGGAGTGAGCACACAACCATGCTCAGTAGATGACTAACTTCATCAGTCAGCATGCTCAAAACATTTGTAGATAAGATTAGAAATCCAGAAGTTATATAGAAGGGAAAGGTACTTTCCATAGCAAACACCGAAAGCAGATGTCCAACTTATCGGGACTAAAACAGAATCCAGAGCATCGGAATCACAAACCGAGCGGGACACTAGATATCAAAGCATACAGACAGAACGGATAGAATCCATGAACAGAATGAGGAAACTTCACTCGTGAACAGAACGGGAGACACACCCGTGGCAAATAACAGAAGGACGTCCTACGCAGGGGGCTACGGGATAGCTAGACTCAGCCATCCACAGCTCAGACACAGAGATAACTAGGTCCCAAAACAGAAGCTTAAATAATGATGAGCATAAGTGCGTCGAAGGCGCCACAGAGAGGTTAGAAAGCTTAACCAGCATTAGGGAATACAACCCTGCAAACGGAATTCAAAACGGAGCTCAAACGAGCAATCTTTGGCAAAACAGATGGTATGTCCGAACATGTGTCCGAACATCAATGTTTGGACACAAGTCGAACTCAAAACAGAAGGAGAAGATCAACACGTCTGAACATGTGTCCGAACATCAATGTTTGGACACAAGTCGAGAGTCAGAAACAGAGGTGTCCAGACATGCATTCGAACATTGAAGTTCGGACAAATTCTGAGAAAAATATACGTGGTGGCGTCCGAACATGTGTCCGAACATCAATGTTCGGACACAAGTCGAACCCGAATCGGAAGGAAAGTTTAAGAGTTGTCCAAACGTGTGTCCGAATGTCAATGTTCGGACACAAGTCGAACTGAAAACAGAAGAATGCAGAAGATGTGTCTGAACTTATGTCCGGACATACAAGTTTGGACATACGTCGAGACTTGTAAGCCGGATTCGTCCTCGCACCCCGTCTGAACTTACATGTTCGGATGGAAGTTCGGACACACATAAAATCGCAGAAAATAGAAGGTAACACAGGGTCTGTCCAAACATCAATGTTCGGACACATCAAAAACCAGAAACTTCAGAAGCGAAATGCACACGAACAGAATGGCAAAATTCACCCAAGACACAATGTCAACTCAGAGTTTCTTAAACACAACTATGGGGGATTTAGGCAGACGAAAACATGGCAAATCCAGCAGGAATCATTCACAAATACAGCGCAAAACAGTAGGATTCGGTTTGCAGGATCCAATGACAGTAAGAACTTTGCAGATTGAGAAGAACAAGAACGTTAAAGGAAAAGGGAGAGAGGCGCGTACTGGCATTTGAGGCGTAGATCCTGAATGAGAGTGTGATTAGAATAAGGAAATAAATTCCTTATTTAAACACTTACCAGAAAAAGAAGAGGGGAGAAAGACTGACTCACCCTTCTCTAAAATTCAAAAGACATCCATGTCCTGAAGCAAATAAAATTCCAACTTAATTCACAAGCGAAACGAAACAAATCCTGCGCAACACTTTGGGTTATAACACAGAGTGCGAGGACGAGTCTGGGGGTTAGAGTTCGACTTCCGTCTGAACTTCAACGTTCGGACGTATGTCCGGACGCACTGTATTTCACTTCGACTTGCGTCTGAACTTCCAAGGTAGGACGGGAGTTCGGACAAATACTCTGAAGGTTTTCGTTTCGACTCACGTCTGGACTTCCAAAGTCGAACGGAAGTCTGGACACATCTTCAAATGATTTTCAAACTCGACTTACGTCCGAACTTCCAAGGTCGGACGGAAGTTCAGACATTTCTGGAAAATGGTTTCGACACACGTCCACCTGCAAGGTCGGACGTATCCGGACGCTTTCGTTTTGGTCTCGGACTACGTCCGAACATACAAGTTCGGACACAAGTCCGGACAGATCTTAATTTGCAGTTTTAAAACTCGTTTGGCATCCGTTTTAACCCTCGTGTGTGGCGTTAGTTTCGTATTGTTTTCTACTTTATGGTGAGGAAAAATCTTGGGAGTTACAATAAGACTTCTAGAAAAATCCTAATGGAAATGATGGATAACTTTGATGGTTGTGTTAGCTTGAGTAGTGATATGTGGACGTCTACAACTAATGAGAAGTTTATTTGTGTTAAACTTCATCGGATTGATAGTTGTTGGACGCCCTGTAATACCCTCATCCCTCATCAAGATATGAGTGATATAGTGAGTGTTTATAAGGATGCATATGGGTTGACTACAACAACAAGACCTTCCACTTTTAGGCCCAAGTGAAGACTAAGGGCTTAAAGTGGCTAGTTTTCAAACCCGAATGGCTTGGGAGCTTGTTGGACAGTTTTCCATGTGGGTGTTACAAAATGGTATCGAGCTAACTTGGGACCGTGTCAGGATGGGATACCGAAACCTACCAAGGAGGTTCATGGGACTTGGATGGGATACCCGAAACCTACCAGGAGGTTAATGTGACTTAGATGTTAGGCTTGTGACAAGGACATCACGTTCTTTTAGTGGAAGAGCATGTAATACCCCCATCCCACATCAGGATATGAGTAATATTGTGAGTGGTTTATATGGATGCATATGGGTTGACTACAACAACAATGCTTCCACTTTTGAGCCCATGTGAGGACAAAGGGCTTAAAGTGGCTAGTTTTCAAGCCCGAATGGCTTGGGAGCTAGGTTGTTGGACAGTTTCTCATATGAGGTGTTACACGCTCCAAAAGCGTATTATTGCTTTTGATATTTTTGATGATGCGCATACCGGCCATAACATTTCTAAAAATGGATTGAAGTATTATCCAAGTGGAATTTGTTAGACATGTTATTCTTCGTTTCTTTAGATAATGCTTCGAACAATTCTAAGTGCGCACAATATCTAAACTGTAATCCTGCAATCAAACTCTTGCATGAGGGAAAGTTTTTGCATGTTTATTATGGTGCACATGTTTCAAATTGTGTGTTAAAGATGAGTTACATCACTTGACTGCTACACTTGAACCACCTAGGCATGTTACCGTAAAAATTAGGAAATTGCATCCTGTTAAAAATTAATACAAAATATTATGTGAGCAAGCTGGTTTACGTCCTCGTCATTTTGCTCCCAACACCCCTTCTACATGGAACTCCACTTATGATTTGTTAGTTAAACTAAGAAACATCATCCCATATTATCTCATATTTATAACACTATGATTGTTCAATCCAGTGATGATTTAATAACTCCGGATTTTGGACTAGTGTTAATGTTGTGTGCAATGTTTTAAGATGTTTTGATAGTGCAAGTAGGGTATTTTCATTATTTTATGAACCTAATGTGCACCTCGTCCTAAATGAATGCATAACTACTATCAATGTTTTGCATGAGAACAAGAACGTCAGTGGGATCGATGAGGTTATTAAGGATATGATGTCTAAATGGTTTACATACTTTAATGAATTTCCTTTGATTTATTGTATTGCAATTGTTCCTAATCCACAAATAAAATTGTATGGTGTATAATGGCTAGATTTTTATTATAGTATTATTCCAGGATGTGAACCCGACGAGGATTATGTTGAGTAACATGGTGCAAAGGTTGATAAAGCCTTGAGAAGGTTATATGAGGAGTATACTTCAAAGTTTCATCTGGATAAAATTTCTATAGGTGATGGTAGTAGTAGTAGTAGTGGTGGTTCCTTTTCTAAACCACCACGCTCCGGTAGCAAAAGAAGTTCTTTGATTGCTAGTGTATTGAAAACACCAAAATCTGGATGTGCTAGTTATGATGATTATCTTAACTTAACTTATAGTTTGATGATGATGGTGATATAGATGTTATTAAGTGGTGGCAAGCACATGCAGGCAAGTTTCCCATCCATGCAAGGATAGCACGAGATGTGCTAGCAGTTTCAGCATCAACCGTTGCTTCTGAGTCAACGTTTAGTGCAGGCAAACGAGTGTTGACCAAAAAAGAGATCAAGACTTGCACCGGGCTCGATCAAGGTTTGTGTTGAGAAGTATGATTGGGACTTATCTGAGTTGTGATCCAAGCGCGCGCATTGCAGTACGAAGGGCAACATGATGATTGGTTTGAGATGAATGAAGACGACACCACTTAGGACTTCTATCTTGTAATCTTTTAGAATGTATTAGTTTTTATTTTATTTCCATGTAATATTTTTTAGGACTTCCAATCATTTAATCTTAGTAGTTGTACTCTTTTTCTTATTAGGGTTTTCCTAATGGGTTTTTACCAAATAGGTTTTAACGAGGCAGTGAATTCATATCATATAATAAAATTCTCTTTACTCTTCGATTGCAAATTCAGTCATAAATTCTAAGTATTCTTACATTAAACTTGAGAAATTTCCTAGCAAGGAGCAAAGTAGACAAAAAAGACAACACATGTGCGTAAACAGATCTCAAATCGGAGCTCAAACCAAGAAACTGAAGCTGACCTTTCCAACCAACCGACCCAACCCAAGTGGGTCAGTCATACCGTTGCAAAAATAGCCCGACCGACCAACAGTGGGGCGGTCCCTTGGGTCGGTCGAAGGTAGAAAGCTTTCTATCTTTGACTGCCCCATGGGACCGCCCCACTGTGGGTCAGTCGGGCTAAAAATTTGAGACCCGTATCCGGAACCGATATAGAATTGGTACCAGAACCGGTCGAAACCGTTTTTTGACCAAATCCAAAGCCAAATACACCTAAGGAACTGGAACCAGAACCGTCCCTGACTGGTTCCAAATCCGAATACACTAGTTTGGAATTGGAACTGGTGGGAGCGGGACCAGACCGGCCTGGAACCGTGACCACCTATGATCAGGTTACAGAGAGGGGTCATGGTTTTCATAGGGGGACTTAAAAGGGTCATTATTGCTTGTCGGCGGCTAATGTAGGTTCTACTCACCTTCTTAGACGACATCAAGCTCTTTTTTGGCTAAGATTACCATTGACAACTTACATTTCCGGCTTGGGCATCTCTCATCTAAAGCCACCTAGCTAGCAATCAACAAGAACAAAATTGACCTCTTTCACCATTTGCCCATGTAAATGAAGAACGATTTCTCCTTGTTTATTTGCATAACTAAGTTATATCAAAAGAATGGATGCACTATAGTAACTTATAAAGCCTCAAATACAAGGGTTGTGTTGTGATAAATCATTACTTTGTGCGACAAATTAAAGTCACACAATTTTTAGCTATATGTGGTAAGTTGTTTTTTTTTTCAGATGACAAATACTGGTTTATTTTTTTAATGAAAAACCACACATGGAGAATAAATAAAGAAGTTGTTTCGTAATTAATTTACAAATTTATGCGTATTTTTATATCATATTTTTGAGAAACTTTTATAATATTGCATTATTTATATAATTTACATTCTAATTTCCATATGTATTGTAGTCTTTGAATCATATAAAATCATGATATTTGATCTTACTCCATAATATTTTATATTTAATAAAAGTATTAAATGATTCATAATGTTTATTGTAATTTTATAACTTTTTTGTGAATTTTTAGATAGTTGCTATAATTGACTTGAAATTATTTAACATTTTAAAAAAATAGTTAGTTGCTACAATAGTTTTGAAATTATTTAACATTTTTAACAATTCTTATCCGTGTTTGAAATTTTGAATATATTTTTTTCATAGTTACTAGGATTTAATTATTTTGTGTTGTTTGTAATTTCTATTTTATTTTATTTTCACAATTGAGTATAATTACTGTGGTTTTAGATTATTTTTAGAGTATTTTTAGTCTTATGCATTTTTGAAAAACATTTAACCATATACCTTTGAGTTATTGTAGGGAATATGAAGTTAGGGATATAATGACTATTGACTAATGAGGATATGAACAATATATTATACCAGAATTTAGACTTAGAATGATTTTATAATGAAAAAGAAAGTTTAAGGATATCTTATAGTAAGTTGCGAAATGTAAAAACATTTTGGTGAAATTTCTTAATTATATATTTACCCACTTTAAAACTTAATTTCCTCGTTTAAATCAAATTTCTCTTTTCCCACTCCCTGATTTTTTTTCTTGCCTTCTACCCTTGTATGATTTTACATCTCTCGGCCTTCCTTCAGATGAGCTGAGCTTACCGTTCTTACTTGTAATTTTTTTTCATTCGTGATTGCTAGTTCAATCTTAAATTTTCCAACTATATTCTACACTTCTGCCCATGTCCCTTCAATTTTCCAACCGTCCCAACCCAATTTCCTCTGTTGGTGTCAAGGTGGCAGATCATGCTGAAATCTTTCTTCTTTTAACTTATTCCCTTCTTCCTCCTCTAGAAACGATGAGGTTTCCTTAGCCTTCCATTTTGTCTCTTTAGATTTCCAGGCTTGCGGTGAGTTTCCCCAACTCTCTCACCCTCTTCTCCAGCCCTTAAAAAGTCTTTTCAAACTCTAGGTGAGTCAATGCCATTCCCAAACTCAACAAAGCAGGATCAAAACTTTGATTTTGAGCACCTGACTCGTAGAGCCAAACAAACCACAAAATGTTTGTCTACTGTCAGAGACATCCCTGCCGATTTTCACATTACTGAACAATGATAAATATTAATCTCAAAATCCAAATCCAAATCCTCAGCTACAACATAATTAAATATTACTACATATCACTTTCTTCTCATGAAATCAGAGTTAGCCAAGGGGATCACCATCAGGAAAGCTTACAAAGACCAACCGGGGAGACAATTTTCTTTTCAAAGGATTAGCTGCTTTGGCAACATCATGGAGGAGCAGACATCATCTTGTTTATTGCACAAAAAGAAATCGATATTGCAGCATTCTTTTTGGCCAACTACTCAAAAATGTAAGACTAAAACTACACGAGGATAATCTAAAACTACATAATCCCTGTAGCATTCTTGAGGAATAAAAGTGACTAACCCCGAAATCCAACACAAGATGTGTAAAAAATGAAGAACAACCCTGTTAAACAAATCAATAACTAAAAAACCTATAAATCTCTCAAAGTTGACTTGCGTATAACATTGCCGAGGGCCATGACCAACCCTTCTAAAGGACAAAGGGAGACTAAACCCTATTGATAATGCTGGGTTTTCTGGAAAATTCTCAATCTCTCCATGGCTGCATGAATCTTCTCCGATATTGCAGAATATAGACATCTCTGTGCCGCCTCATCCAATCCTTCGGAAGAGATGCGAGGCCATCCTAATGAAGAGGAGGACAAATTGCTAGAGTTGGAGATTGCTAATTGCTTCATTTTATCAAGGTCAAGTTCGATTGGCTCCCCAACAGTTATGTTGATTTGCTTGTTCCATAATGGAACTGGAGGTCTTCTGTCAAGCCAAAAGTTTTCTGGCATAACCTGGAAAAAAAAAAAGAAATTCTCAGAACAAAGAAAAACAAACGATTATTCAAGGCAAAGATAGTCACCGATATACACTTTCTTTTTAGTTCTGTTCAATTCAGCATACTGCAACCTCCTCCACAAACCAAGTTAGTGATCCTTCTATGTATAAGTGCATCAAAATGGAGCACAAGTTTCAAACCACTATAAGCATGTAATTTATGATTTCAACTCCATTCTCTTCGTCTTCCTTTTATAACAATTTGACTGATTTTGATGTCACTCTATGAGCTTCTGGAAATTGTTTGCAAATTACCTCCTGAAGACCATGATGGATGATTGGAAGAACAATAGGAGTTACAGGTGCACGGACAATTAGACTGGCAGTTCCCCATTTTAGTCTTCTTAATGGAGCATCTTCTTGTGACACCTTTCCCTCTGGAAATGTATGAAGCTGCATGTTGTTAAACATAATTGCAACATAAATTCTTATCTATGAGGGCAAAAAAAATCTGGTTTCATATTAAGGAGCAAATTTTGTACGGCAAGTGTTGCCAAAACAAGTTTGAGAATCCCAACAAAAAATCAGACCTTAGAAATAAAGATAGCCCACACTGTTCTGTCATGTTTTCTACTTACTACATCTAGGAGGAACTTCAATTGTATCAAAGCTTGTGACAAATAGATTTGAATGTTTAAAGCTTGTACATGGGACTAGACATATCATATCACACAGAATAATGTTGGAACCCAATTGCAGAATCATAGTAACAACCTCGGCTCTTGTTATAAGGGAAAAGGGGACTCATATTCATTTTAACTTAAGAGTCAAAGTTGGGCGAAGCATAAAGGACCAAAAAGCAGTGACCTAAACACATCCATATGCAATAGGTAGAAGGTAATAAAAGATTACCCATTCTCCATTACTCAAGCGTTCCAAAGCTTCATTCATGTATTCTTGATAGATTCCGCCTCCTCTTGTTATGGGTATACATTTACCTGTGAATTTACTCTTTCAGATGTCCAACTTTACCCACTTCATGCATGAAAATCTATGTAAGCCATCATATAACCATAAAGGGGATGTTTGTGAAGATGGTAGTGATATTCAAGTTCTAAGAAACAAGTCCCTTAGACAATGAGTTTTGTAGGCTGCCTAGGTGCAAGGAGCACCAAGGCACTTGCCTTTCCACTCAGGCAGCCCTTATCGTAGAGCCATCCACTAGGCACACTGAACAGTACTTTCTTCACTTTTTTCTCCTGACTTCTTTGATTTTGCTTTCTCTCTACTCCCACTTTCCATGTGTGTGAGACAGTGAGAGCATGCCCACACCTCACTTTGGAAATGGTGAACCTCACCCCCTCAAAATCAAAATCCCTTATAATCTACTACATAGGATGCACATAGCATTACTATTTGACTTGGCTCCAATGCCTGTATTAGGTAACTATATGGATGACCAAGTTCAGCTATAAAGGTTCTAATGCACAAATTAAGAAACAGCAGAAACTTTAACTATAACAAAAACACAGTTTTGCATAGCATGAAAATCTCACATTATAGAAATGACCAAGAAATATAGTTACCGAGTCGAAATAGATATGAAAGCACCATGTTTTTGAAGCATATATCTTCAGCAGTAAGAACCCACCGGGCCAATTTTGCATCCATAGTTGGGAATCCCTTAAAACCCCACATTACAGGATCATCTAAACTGGCACAACCAACTGAAGTCAGTATATAAGTCCAAGCTATTCATTCAAAACTTACAAAAGCAGAGAAGGGAATTGCCACAGAAGATGGAAGATATATGTGTAAGGAAGAATGTACTCAATTCTTTACACCAAAACAGAAGAATCTACACTCCTTTTAAACAGAATGTACAATCATCCTTGTGAAATTCATATATTCTTAAGTACAAATACCATATCCACAAAATTACCATACTTCAAGGTGCTGAAAGCAGTGATGGACTGAAGGGGTTCCCGCAGACTCATGTGATCCTACAGTTTTTAGCAAAAAAATAAAATAAAATCTAGTTGTTTTCATAAAATAATTGGTGTTTTATTTGTTATGTAACCCCATAATTGTTGAGGAAAATAATTGATATAGTGATTTAATACTAAAAAAATCCTCTATTGACTATTGTTTACTTAAATTGCTGACCGATAACTTATAAATGAGAAATCATTTAATAAGTCACCTCTAAATAAGTACATTAACAGATAGTGACCCCACAATTTCCAAAATTCTAAATCCCCACTGGCTGAAAGACAGTATATGTGAACTACAATCATTTATGAGGGTTCAGAGAGATATTTAACATAGTTAGTTAAGTCAAACTTGATGAGAATGTTTGCCATCAACCACATCATTCATAGTAAAGCATTCAACAAATCAGTTTCAATTCAGCTCAGCTATTTCCAGCTTTGATAGTACAATGTACAAACTTTAAAATAGCATTACAAAGAGCTTTGTTCGACTATATCATTTTAGTCTAGGAGGGAGCCCCACTCAATAGAAAATAAGATAACCACTACTAAAAGGACAAGATCTGGTTAAACATTCGCTTAAGATCCACAATGGCAGAGCCAATTCATCATCCAACAAACAAAACCTAATAGAATTGTTTAGGTAGCTACTTAATGATGCAAAATTATAACATCAATAGTTTGGAACACAAGAGACGGCAACTTACGTCGACATATGGTTGCTAACAGTGAGGAGGGGGACACCTTGAGGCCGGGATCGAACGAGGTGGAGGAGTTTGTCAGCGTTATGGACTGTGGTGGTATTAAGCAACGTCGCCACCGCCTTTGCAAATGTCCCAACGGCGGCAATTATCACCCGCCGCGGGATTCCACCCATATGATCAGCGTGAGCTGCCCACTCCATCGTTCTCCTACCCATTGTATCAAGCTAGATACTACACAACTTGAAATACCAAATTACTTGATACCAAGATGAAAAAAAATGTAGGTTACCAACTTGTATAAGCCTTATATAACAAAAGGACTTGCATCTTTTACCGTCTTTTCGTAGGGAGAGCTAGAAAATTGAAAAAGGTTACCCGCTTCAGTAAGCTGGATAGCAATCACACTGAATCTGATTGATCAATTACGCTAGTCCAGTCAACAAAAAGACATTTCAAGGTTTGCTTAAACTTCTCTACCCATATACTAAAACTAAATGATATTGGCTCAACAAGTGAGAGCTCACAGGCCAATGATTTCAAATCACAAACAAAGAGATTGATGCTCAATCAAACAAAAACTTGGTATGGTATATTTGTATCATTATCAGGAGAAACGAGAAAAAAAGTATTAAAATGACCAAGAAACCCTTCATCCTTCTACTCTCTTCTATAATCTGCTTCATTTATGACGAAACTATCTGGGTTGGGCCTATTACTTTGGACTTCAAACAGCTCTCGCCTTATTTATAAAAAGAAAAAGGATCAGTGGTACATAGCTACTGCCAGTCAACCATTATCACTTTAGCGGTACTATATACTATACAAGATGTTTGTCAATTGAGTAAGAATAAAAACAATACGCTCAGCACTAAATCAGATCCCAATGCAGAGTATTCATCACCTCTAGACTAGTCTCTTATAAGAAAGCAGTAAGTTTCTAATGTACATAACATGTAACAATCAACAATTGATCCATCCAGTTACATTTACATCCATATGTAATAAAGTCATGTGAAAGTTGAAGTGAAGATGAAAAATAAAATTCATGGCTGATATTAAGTAGTTGCATCATAACACAAACAGAACAGCCGAGCGGATAAAATGAATTTGTGGTGGGAAAATCTAAAAGTGAATCACAACTGCAGGTAGGGTGAAAAACTTATATTATAGGGTAACATGTCCCACTGCTAACACTGAGCTCCTATCACATTGTGCAGACAAGGCACCACTGCTAACACTAATATCCTATCACTACTAATACTATATTTCTCATGCGGGAATAAACACTCAAACAGATAGTCAGGCAGGCAAAAAATCAAACAAATAGTCAGTCAGGCAAAACACTCAAACAGATAGTAGTCAGTCAGGCAGCGGTAGTGTTAGTTCCTCATAAGGAATTTTAATTGAACGAAAAGCACATAGTTCACAAAAAAAAGGATCAGCCCAAAAATCTAGGGTCATAGCCGTTGCTAGCGGTGGCGAGGATTTGGTAGGCGCCTAATACAGCAGAGGGAATTGCAACACTACTTACATTGCAATATAGCAGCAGCCAAGATTGGGGATTTGCTTTTCTGTATGTAAAGAACGAGAACAGGATTCTGGTGAGTTGCTTGAGAAATCTAGGGTTCTTGAGAAACAATCGCAGAGAGATTGAACAGAGAGAGAAATTTGGCCCTGTTCGTTGAGAAATCTAGGGTTCTTTTAATGTTGGATCCCACTCTCCCTCTCACAAAGAGCATTGAATAGGGTGGGAGATCAATGTCCCCAATGAACACAGAGAAGAAGTGAGATTGCTCGCGGAGAGAGAACTTCTCTCTTCTCTCAGAGAAGAGCAACTCTTTTTTTTTTTTTGAATAAACATTGAGACCATATATTAAAACACATAACAGACACAAGAGGAAAGACCCTCATGTCATGCTAAATCCATATCTAACTTACAAGCCATACTGATATTAGGGGGAACATACTCCCCCAACCACACCCGATTACTGTCCACAAGAGGGTTCCCCAAGTTACACATAATCTTAGTTAGATAGTTATCATACAAAATATTATCTCTTACAATAATACTAGCAAAACTAGATAGTAATCCTCTCACCATCACAATATCATCCCAACTGGTGTTGGGTCTTCTAATAGCTCCCAAATTGAGGATATCCTCGAAATATTTATCAACTGATTCAATACAAATGCGATGGCTACCCACCGAGATGGCAAGCTCCATGGCAATTCTTTTTGCTTTGATATGAGCATACTGCACATTACTAGTGCTGAGATTCTTCGATTGAAAGCAACAATAGGCATACCGCGATCATCTCTAATGAGACCAGCTATGATCCGGTCCCCATAATGGCTAGAATTCATACCCGTACAAATATTATGATAACCCGTCGGGGGGAGTTGCCAACTCCTAGGAGAATAGAGATAAAAGGAAGCTTTCATAACCGAAAGATAAGCTTCAGTAAAGGAATTATTTACCTCAACTTCTTTCCACCATGAAAGCTCTGAATTGTGCTTGACTTTGTTTCTCGAAGTATATATTTTCCAAATCTTATTCGCTATAAGAGAGAGCTTCTTCACACTCCACACCTCAGCCATCCGAGAAAACCAGTCCAGCATACCATCCACATTATTAGGGACTTCATTCACATCCACCAAGCCCCTCCATATATCTCTAACTGCGCAACAATAAAAGAAACAATGGGCCAAGTTATCCTTATCCCCACAGAAGAAGCACTTGGATTCACCACCGATCCGTCTAGCCAGATTGTCCTGGCAGGGGATAATGTTTCCCAAAAACTTCCAGAGATTAAGTTTAACTCTAGGGCAGCAGATGGCGGAGGAGAGCTTCTTCCCAATCCTACCAATAGAGTGAGAGGGATTGGAGGAGCTCTCCACACCAGTGTCCTTAACCAGAAAGATATAAGTTGATTTGACAGAGAACTTATTATCTTTGGAGAAAACCCAGTGCCACTGGTTAGCACTATCCAGGTCATGTGAAGTAGGAGACACAAGCCCGTCCCCCACAGAAGGCAGGGGCCGAACCCCTTTCCTGAGCAAATCCAAAACAGAAGTGATGGACTTCCGGATGGCGCTCCCTTTGTTAGAGGGGAAGCACTCACTAATATTCTTATCAGGATAATAGAGCTGTTTCATGACTTGCGCTACTAAAGACCCCGGACAAGAAAGTAATCTCCAAAGCTGTTTAACCAAAAGAGCTTTGTTGAAGTTTTCCACTTCTCTGAAACCAAGACCTCCTTGGTCCGCAGTACCACATACCTTAGACCATTTAGTCCAGTGGAGGGCTCTCTTATCAACTTTTCCACTCCACCAGAAGGAAGAGAGCGCTGAATTGAGTTTAGCAATAATACCCTTAGGAAGAGCAAATAGGGACATGGTATAGTTGGGAATAGATTGGAGAACACTAGACACCATAATGGATCTAGCTGCTTGCGCCATTGGTTTCGTCCAACTGGAGACCCTTTTGTGAACTGATTCGATAAGGTAGTTAAAGAGATCATGTTTTCTCCTACCTATCTTGAGGGGGAGACCCAGATATTTGGAGAAGCATGGCACCTCTTGGACATCCAACAGGCTGGAAAGATTGTCTTTGATGAAGGGAGATAATCTTTTGCTAAACACCAACTCAGATTTGAGATGGTTAATTTTGTGTCCGGAGGCGAGCCGAAATTTTGTGAGGATTTGGTTCAGGCGAGAGATATTAGTGGGATTGGCTTTACCAAAAAGGAGAAGGTCATCAGCGAAGGCTAGGTGGGATATAGACGGGCAAAGGGGAGAGAGTTTGATCCCATGGTAATCTCCATTACTTTTAGACTTATTAAGGAAACTCGACAGAGCTTCCTGAGCCAAAATGAATAAGAAAGGAGAAAGGGGGTCTCCTTGTCTAATGCCCCTAGACTGGTTGAAAGAGTTACCTGGCTTGCCGTTGATGAGGATAGAGCATCTGACAGAGCGGACACAATTCATAACTGGAGTGACCCAACAAGAAGGAAAACCCATGGATTGGAGGACATCATGGAGGAAGCTCCACTCTAATCTGTCATAAGCCTTGCTAAAATCCAACTTCAGGGCAAAGAAACCGTTTTTAACAGCTTGATTCTTCTCTAAGAAATGTTGGAGTTCTCCTGCTAGCATGATATTATCGGTAATAAGTCTTCCTTTCACAAACCCAGATTGATTATGGGAGATGAGATGCGGAAGAATATGTTGAACCCTATTAGCCAAGGTCTTGGAAGCAATCTTATAAACAAAATTGCAGAGAGCAATCGGTCTGAATTTGTCAATATTCGTCGCCCCAGCCATCTTCGGGATAAGAGTGATGAAATATTCATTCAAGGAGTCAGGGAGGGGCTGGCCCCTAAGGATGGGCATGACAGCATCAATGATTTGATTCCCAATGATATGCCAAAAAGTGCTATAAAATTTACCGTTGAAACCATCCGGCCCAGGGGCTTTGTTGGCTCCTAACTGTTTAACCGCAGTGATGATTTCCTCTCTGGTATATGGCCTGCTAATCTCAGAAATAAAGCTATCATTAAGCCGACCCTCCACAGCACCCAACAAGTCCCTATCCACCTGGGGGTGGGAAGAAGAAAAGAGATTTTGGAAATAATCCCTAGCAATGAATTCAATACTCTGCCAAGAGTATTGCATAGAGTTCCCGGAGTCCAGGAGACCAAAGATCTCTTTGGATCTTTTAATAGAAGAAGCCCTAGCATGGAAATAACCCGTATTCTTATCTCCTTCTTTGATCCACTTATCTCTGGATCGTTGCTTCCACCAAATTTTCTCCCGGAAAGATAGTAACTCAATTTCCAGAAGCAGCCTCTTTCTATTGTTAATAGCTCCCATAGAGCTATCACTAATGGACAAGTTACCTAACTCTTTCTTCTTATTGATAATCTTCCATTTAATCTTGGAGATAGACCACCCCTTCCACTCACTTAGCTTACGAGCACACAACTCCAGAGAAGTGGTAATAATGGGATAATTATTACTCCACACCTCCGTAATAATCTCCGTACACTTGGGATCCAAACACCAACCATTTTCGAACCTAAACACTTTTGCTGGGATTTTGTGATTACCAAAGAACCTGATAAAAAGAGGGCAATGATCCGAAGCTTCCCGAGGTAAATGTTCCACTGAAATGCTGGGGAAGGCCAGAAGACCCGCAGAGGAGCAAAACACTCTATCCAATCTACTATGGGAGTGAAAGTCCCCTTCCTGACTGTTGGTGAAAGTAGAACTCTCTCCAAAGAAGCCGATATCATGGAGATCACATTCAGCAATAGCCTCTCTGAACGGGGCCATGTGAGCTTCATGTCTAATTCTGCCCCCGATCTTCTCAGAAGCATGGAGAATTTGGTTGAAGTCTCCGGCTATCACCCAGGGCTGGCATACTTGCTTACCAAGAATGCGAAGAAGTTTCCAGGACAAGTGCTTCAGCGACCAATTGGACCACCCGTAAAACCCCGTAAACACAAATTGGAGATCTCCCGGCATAGACATACTTGCTGACATGTGATGCCTAGACTGGGAAATCAACGAGCAACCTAGGAAACTTTTCCACATAAGACAAAGACCTCCACTCCTTCCTCTGCTAGAAACCGCTAGCCCGACATACAGAGGGAACATCCCAAAGAAAAACTCCATATCACTATCAGACTTATGGGTCTCACTGAGGAAGATGATATCCGGGTTGAGTTTAAGAATCAAGCTCTTAACCCAATAAACAGCCTTGGATTTACCTAACCCCCTGCAATTAAGGGTTAAGCAACTCATCTGAAAGGGGATCACCAGTAAGCACACGAAGCCTGGATCAACCCAACACCAAACCTCAACTCCAAAAACGCACAGAGCAAACACAATCAGGGCAGAGAGCTAACAACTACCGAGAGACCAAAACAGGGGCAAAGAAACCAATCTCCAAAGACTGACAGCACAGGAGCCGGGAACTTGACAACAGGACCCGAGAACAGACGCTACCACACTGACTACGTTGCCGGAGGAGAGCACATTCGCTTCGGCCAACCCCCAATCTGACCACAATGCCTCCCACAAAAACGCACAGATGGCAAGGACAGCTAACCCCCCAATTAAACAGAAAGAGGCAACACAACAAACGATCCCACCAGAAACTGATCGGGATTACATCTCTGAGATGGCCACACAGGGTCCCAAACGCCCAACAATACTAACTGAAAAGCACGAATTACAACCAGAAGAACTAGTATACGGGGCAAGAAGATACCGACGGAACCTGCTCCTTCCCCGAACCAACCGCACTTGGAGATTACTGAATCCAGACGACCAGAAGCAAGAGACACCCCTTTCGAGCCACAAACGATACAACAATGGAGGAAATCCCAACCACTTAAGCCCGCACGAGACCACCGAGAGAATCTAGACTGCAGCCACGGAGGAAGGAGAAACTAGGGATGAGAATCCCCAAATACTAGTCGCCGATGAGAATACTAGAAGGAGAGCGGCCAATCCCTTCTCCCAAAATCGACTCAAATCCTGCCCTAACTGAACGACGAGGAGAAATCAACCTGAAGGAGACTACTCACAGGAGACAGACAGGGGAGCGAGGAGAACCCAACGGAACTGAGGGGATAGAAGTGGCAGAAGCCAATCTCACTAAGATCTCAGATGAGAAACGTGAGAACGACACACAGGTCGTCTCAAAAATCGCCTCTGCTGGGAGAGAACGATACAGTGTTTTTTAATACCAAGTTATTAGACGTTGGGTCAGAGAAGAGCAACTCGATGAAGAAGCAGACGGTGTGGAATTTTTGTGGATGTAACTCCGAAAAATTTCGAAAACGGTAAAAAAAGCAGTAGTTTTTTTTATCGAAAAAAATAGGTGAAAGTTTCATACACCGACAAAAAAAACCCTTCGGACATGGTTTTGTGTGGTATAAATGTGACATTTTTGAGTCAAATCATCACCTCCGAACAATAATTTTCAAAACAGCCACAAATATACCAGCACAAAACAACCAACAATTTATGCTACAAATATAATGAATACCGTAAACAGAGGCGGAGCCAGAAAACTGTAATTAAGGGGGCAAAAATATTTTAATAATATTAATCAATATTTAAAAATTATTTTTTAATAAATTAATTTAAATTTTCAATATTTATAATTATATTTTAAAAATGATATTATATATTAAATTTGACACAAAATTAAATTAAAATTGAAATATATAGATTAATATATTATAAATTAGTTTATTTTCCCTTTTTTATTTTTAGTTTTTTTTATAAAGATTAGTATACTAAATTATAAATTAATGCAAATAATATAGAACAATAGTTTTAAACTAGTAGTGTTTTTCTA
Source organism: Limonium bicolor (assembly GCA_023374045.1). Lineage (NCBI taxonomy): Eukaryota > Viridiplantae > Streptophyta > Magnoliopsida > Caryophyllales > Plumbaginaceae > Limonium > Limonium bicolor. The sequence goes on from CM041783.1 coordinate 72,190,184, forward strand.
AATTGTTTATTCAGATACGGATAAATAGTCTCTTAAAACTATTACTATCAATCAATTCTAATAAAATATTCTACAAGGAAAGAGCAAACTAATAAAAAATAACAATGTAAACTTTCAATTATATCAAAATTATTAGAGTACAAAATATTTGCAGTATAATTCAGAAATATCAATTATAAGTATTCAACTTGCTAAGTAATGATTAATTACAAAACTGTTTGTACAAACTATTATGGTTTGTCAGAATATCAAAGTTATTATATGTTTTATACCGTGCTTAATAATTAAAGAATAATTTTATATGCTAATATACGTTATTTTTCATTTCTTGACATATCCAGTATTAAATTTAAATTTATGTTTTTGAATTTCATTAAGTAATATTTAATTGAATAGAATATATTGTTTTAACTACAAATATATGTTTAAAATAAATATTTTATCAACAATTAAACAATATATAATAATAAAATAATAAGTGATATATGTATATATATATATATATATTCGCTTACAGTCAATTATTTTATTATTAGAAAGAATTGCTTTTTCATTTCAATGATATTATTTATTCCATTAAAAATTAAAATAATCTTAAGTATTAATACATTTGAAATGTTATATTAAATACTAATATATAATCCATAAAATTATATTTTTATATATAACATCTAATATTTGCTCTAAATACAATGGTTTATTTCTTTATTTTTTCAAATATATGTAAAAAATTTATTTATAAATTAATATGTATACATATTATAAATTAATTGTCACTAAAATATTAATAAAGAATATTAATTATTAAAGGCTATAATTGAATATCTACATATATTTTAACTTTATTAACAAAAAATTGTTTTAAAATGTAATATAAAATTTTTAATTGTAACAACGAAAACGGTAAACGCACTGCACAAAACTAACTTATTGAAAACAGCCAGACGAAACCGCCGCCTGCCGAACACTAGTTTTCAAAACAGCCACAAAACAACCAGCACAAACAAAAGCAAAACTCTGACAAAACAGCCAGCCAAAACAACCACAAAACTACCACAAAAAAGCCATGCCGAACGCAGCCAAGGCGGTTTTACAAGCCTCACCACAATCTGACTTCTCTATTGGTTATGGTTGTTTTGTGCTGTGTTGGTACAATTGTGCAGCTATTGTATATGTTGCAGTATATTATTGGAGTATAATGTAGGATTTACATAGGATTCACTTATTTATGCTACAAATATGCTATCAAATATATCAAAGATGAACAGATCCAGTTTTTTTGACATGAAGCAGCCATAATATGGACAACATCATTGTCATTTACTTCTCTCTTTAGTGTGAATAAACAATAAGAGTTTTTTAATCATACATATTCTTTTATTGAATTGTAAAAAATCTAAAATAAAAAAGAATATATTCCTAATTATTTGAAAATAACATTATTCATCTAGATTGAGTACATACATTTTGTGTGTTTGCTAAAGACACGACCTGTCTAAGTAAGCAGGAGCAATGTTCAGCTGTAAACACCGAAATCACAAACAACACTTAAGCGTATCCCGTTTTGGGCAATTAATCATGTATGACCCGTTTGTAAACAATGACGACAACTTCTGAGTTCGGTAACTGGGTCACTGTTTTCATCCGTTTAGTTGCAAATCCGACAATACTTGGGTCTTCCCCTAGTTCGTATCGCTTTTGAATGTAGTACCACTTTAGTACCTATATACGGTGGCCAGTTATGCTCATAGCCAAGTGGCGTAAAAGGATCGCCACCATAAGCCTCGACCACTGTCTCCAACTTATATACAGGATGCACGTAATTGTCCCACAACAACCCTATTCTACAACATACAACCATCATGTGAGAACATGGGTATTTGAATGCTTGTCACTCACCACATTCAAAGCTCATCTCAAAGTCAACTTTGTAATTTCCTCTGTTTCTTCTCATAGCCACCGAGCCAAAATCTTCAACCTCATACACTTGGTGTATAGCATCAAAACGACTGACATTGTGACTATTCGACAGTCTTCGATTTTCCTCGATCTTGATTGTCGCGTAGTCTGTGTAGAACGATGATCCGGTGAGTCGTTACCCATTGTATGTATCGAGGTTGTCGTTGAAATATGTGACCAACTTGTGTAGTGTGCTCTTGACGATGGCGGTAATTGGAAGCAATCAGATGCTTTTTAGTACTCAATTTATGCACTTAACCAAATTTGTTGTAATGTGCCTCATCTCCTACCGTCATCGTATGCGCGCTGCCACTTCTCAAACGGTAGGTCATTGAAGAAACGTTCAATGTACGGGTGTTGGGATGAAAGATGATTATACCTTCTATGAACATGATGCCTCATGAACTCGTACGCCGAATAAGAAAGAATACCTCATCGTTAAAAAATGAAAGAATTAAGTTTATTAAGGAAGCATAGTATTGAAAAAATTAGGGTCCCTGTATTAAGGAGATACTTCTTCATCTTTTTATTGTGAAACCTTCTTTGAAAGTTGATGCAATATGTCCTATGCAGTAGAAGTGGTAACCCGTTTGGGGTTTCCAGTATTCATCTGATTCGATAATGCTTATGATAGCTGGTGCACGATCTGTAATTATAGACACATTGGATCTTTCTCCTATCACATAGAACCGCACCTAGTCAAGGAAGTACTTCCAATCAGCCAAGTCTTCATACTCGACTATAGCGAACACAATAGGTATAACATGGTTGTTTCCATCTTATGTCGCCGCTATCAAAAGCTTGCCTTTGAACTTACCATATAAATGGGTGCCATCTATCTGCAACATGGGTTTGAAGTGGTAGAATGGAGATATGCATGACCCAAAAGCCTAGAAACACCGTTGGAAGCGCTTCACTTGTCTTGTTTGGGTGTCGTCCTCGTTAAGCTTGAACCATTTTCAGATTAACAATAGAACTTGGTATGAGATGTTTTACGGCCATGAATAACCTTGATAATTATGGTTTTGAACCGTAATTAATGCTCATGTCATCTATTCCCTAAAGCTTTTTAATTACAGTTTAAAACCGTAATTAAAAGGCTTAAGCAGGCGCGAGCCTAAAGAACTTTAGATTACGGTTCCGGTAGAAACCGTAACTTAAAACCTTACTGGCGTGCGCGCCAATAAGGCTTTAGATTACGGTTTCTACCAGAACCAGAATCTAAAGCCATACTAGCGCGCACGCCAATAATGCTTTAGGTTATGGTTTCTAGCAAAAACCGTAATCTAAAGCTTTTTTTAACAAAGCAGAAACCTGTTGCAATAGAATTGCATAATTAGAGAAGGCCATATCAAGAATGGCATAATATTCCAATATCTAAAACTTTGCGTGTTCACTGTTTAATGTAGTAATTTCAGTTCATGATATTCCCATGGTGTACTTTTTATTTCAATAGTTGCTCCTGCTAAGTCAGGTGGTGCCTTAAGCAAGCACAACAAAAAATTTGTATTAATCATTTCAATAGTAAGTTATATTGAATATTTTATTTATATAACTTTGAAGTTACATTTGAACCACCAAATTAGCTCCTATTGAGTTGAAATTTTGATGGTCATCCCTTCTACATACATAATACACGCCTGTAAAATAAGTGTTTTGATGTCCAGATGTCATTATAAAAAATACTCAAACTTGGAAAAAAACATAAGTAATCTATAATTCAATTTTATTTCTCCAACTTTGAAGTTACATTTGAACAACCAAATAAGCTCCAATTGAGCTGAAATTTTGACGGTCATCCCTCCTACATATATAGCACACGTCTATAAAATTTCAAAACTTTTAGATGTCCATAAGTCGTTAAGAAATAAGCACAAACATGGAAAAATCATAAGTAAGCTATAATTCAATATTTTATTTATGTAACTTTGAAGCTACTTTTGAACAACCAAATAAGCTCTGATTGAGCTGGATTTTTTATGGTCTTCCCTCATACATACACAACACACTCCTATAAATTTTCAAAGTGTTTCGATGTCCATAAGTTGTTAAGAAAAATGCTCAAACTTGGAAAAAATCATTAGTAAGGTATAATTCAATATTGGGAAAATACACAATATACCTCTAAAAACTTTTGTAATTCACAATATACCCCTTTTTCAAAACTCGTTCACAAAATACCCCTAAAAAATTTCAAAATTCACAAGATACCCTTTTCCTAACGGACATTAACTTCTCTGTTAAACCCCCTGGAGAATGACACTTTGGCCCCTGATGAAAACAGACTAGAAATTCACAATGTACCCCTAAAAGTTTCATAATTCACAATGTACCCTCGATTTCAAAACTCGTTATTTATATATCCCTAAAAAGTTTTTGAAATTCACAATATACCCCTATCCCGTGAAATGATCTTGCATAATGACTATTTTGTCTCTGACATTGTAGAGTTCATAATATGCCACTTATACTATAGATAGGCATTTTATGAAAGTTTACAAAAAAACAATTACAGGGAAGATTCATAATACACCCCTAAAATTTTTAATTCACAATATACCCCTTTTTCAAAACTCGTTCACAAGATAACCCTAAAAAGTTTTGAAATTCACAAGATACCCCTTTTTCCTAACGAACGTTAACTTCTCCGTTAAACCCCCTGGAGAATGACATTTTTGCCCCTGACAAAAACTGACTGTAAATTCACAATATACCCCTAAAAAGTTTTGTAATTCACAATATACCCCGATTTCAACACTCATTATTTATATACCCATAAAACGTTTTGAATTCACAATATACCCATATTCCATGAAATGACCTTGAAAATGACTATTTTGCTCGTGACATTACATATCCTGTTTAAGTTCACAATATGTCACTTTTTTATACAAAGACATTTTATGAAATTTTATAAAAAAATTAAAATACTACAAAATATACAAAAATAATAAAAAATAACAAAAACATGCATAAAAGTGAAATAAAATTAATATTTATTAGTTCTTTCTCCTTCCTCCCCACCTCCGATAAACATAAGTCCCAAAATTCCACCCTATACGTGTCCATGAGCTAATCATCAAATTTCCTTTTCCGGGATCCACTCCCCGAAGCTGGTGCCTCACTACAGGACCCAACACTACCTGTTCTCCCCAAATTTGTTCCATGCCCCAGTTTGTCCACTCCAACGTGAGCGTGTGTGGCAACGGGGGGCATCACAAACCCACCAGTAGGCATCGGAGGAAAGAGCCAAGCATTAGAAGGGGATCGATAGATCCTTGACTTTGATCTGGCTCTGTAACGGTCCGTGCCTAGCCACATCCTGTATGGTATTTCATTGATGTACTCAGATTTCGGTTTCGGGCAGGTCTCAGTGGCATGGAGCTGCAAACCGCAATTGGAACAAATAATAGGCATATTATCGTAGGAGATAGGAAAAACAAAAAACATCCACTAATAGCCATTAGGAGTGAGCGTATGACTAAAAGTTGAATGTTAATCAGTACTTAAAATCGTATATATCGAAAGCTATAGAGGATTCCATCTTCAACAACCCCGGTGAAGCATCCAAGCTCGAAAGCTGCCGTTATCGTGAAGTCCCATCAATGAAAGTTTCTCGGGACATCATACACTCGGACCCAGAAAGGGATCCAAATGATGATATGCTGATCAACGGGTATAGACGGGTTAAAATATTGGGTGGCAAAAAGTCGATCATTAATGGTTCATGGACCTCTCGATAAGATATATTGCATAGCATCGATGGTTTCGAAATCCAACACAAAGAGATTCTGACCAACTTTTGTAAAGCGATAATCATCAAAATCACTCCTGGAAGGAGGACGAAAGAAATCAGGGAAAAGCTTGGCTATGATACAAAGGTGAGCAACCAGACGTATACCGTTGACTTCTACCATTTCCATTAAGCAGGAAGGAGGATGAAAGAAATCAAGGAACATTTCTGATGAAAGGAACCGACTTACAGGTCTGGTTGGGGCGAGAATAGAAAGCTGAGACGGAGATGCGAAGGAGAACGATCCAAAAGGGAAAGAAATAGTGTTGAGAATACCGCAGGGCAGGGAGGAGAAGGGAGTTTACGGCTGCATGCATCCTGCATGGTGCAGGGATCAAGGGGTAATGACGAGGGTCTACGATTTCGGTATCGATAGCGGAAGCCGGGGGGGATATTTTTGCAACCCGCTTAAGGTAAAGGGCATGATTGCCTTTGGTTTCCAATGCGGCTGTGGAGACGAGGGGGTGGTTGCTCAAGAAGACTTATTTCTCTGGGAGGTGAAAGAACACAAGTATCACAAAGAAGAGGGAGATAGTCGGGTTGGGGCTCAACATTGAGAGAACTTCGCTTGCCCCATTCTTGTCCCTTGTTGGTTGGTTTAGCATAATTCTAGTTTGAATCGTTAAGTTGTATTGTTGGTTTATGTAGTTCATTATATGCTTTAGAGTCTTCATTCTTAGGTGATCAAGGATTCTGGTTTGGGTGGGGATTATGCTTTATATTTTTGTGATGTTTGGCTATCAGAAACGCATAGTCCGTGTCAGACTTTTGGGTATGATAGTTGGGTGGTTGTCCCCTAGCTTCCTGGTGGAGTCAATAGCTTTTGATTGTAATCCTCTATGTAAATCTTAATCACAATCAAGGTTTAAAAAATATATATAGACCCACAAGAAGGCGTATCATATATAATTAATTAATTAGACTTACCAACAATCTTTTCGTTGAGTATGGCACTTTCAGATGGCTCAACACCATACACTTGTATGTATATACATGTGTATGTAAGTGGCAAGTTTCTTCTCATGTCATTCCAATGCAACAATGAGGGTCAATAATGGAAATAAATTACCTTGATGTGTGGATTTTGGTCTAAGAAACTTGCCAGTTTCGGTGATAGTACCACCCGTCCCAATCCCACATACCAATGCATTAACTTTCCCGCCAATTTCATTCCAAATCTCTGTCCAGTTGTATCATAGTGAATCTGCACCATATAACAAACACACATATATATATATATATATAATTAAGTTACAATTTATAACCCAGCTGGTAATAAATATAATTGTGTGTTTAGTGTAGTAGTTATGGATTAATTTATTACTTGTGGATTAGCAGGATTATCACACTGATTAACATAGTAACTATTTGGAATCGCATCAGTTATCTCCTCCACTTTATAAAAAAATGTTGCATTCCCATTGATTTATCAGCCTAGTCTTGCTTTACTCTTCAATTTCCCTCATCACACGCTTGCAACCTGCAAGAAATCGATTCTCTGTCCATCACTTATAGACCGTCTTCCACCTTTGCCATCTCCTTACTAATCCCTATAGAAAAGTCCTGCATGGTGCAAATGACGAGGAAGGTTAATGGATAACACATCTGCTCTACTAGCTGTCTCACTGATATTAAAATAAATATGAATTTGGGAATATACAATACTCATGTTAAGACAAGAGTTTCTCCTATTTGTATGTCACCAATCATAGTGACTTATTGTAGGCTGCCATCGGGTAAGACTACATCCTTTCATGGCTCAATTTCCTCTAATTTTTAAAATCTTTGGGTTTACCATGTGATCAGTGGCTCCGGTATCAAGGATCCAATTTTCTATTAATCAAGCACGTTCTTTTGGATTCGTGCTCATGAGACAAACTGGATTAAGGAGTAGCTAACATGATTACCTGAGAAATTGCAGTAATCTTTCTCCTTTTTTTTGTTGATTTGGTTCTCGCCCCAAACAAACAAAGTAATCTGCTGCAACTGTTCTTACGTTAACCCGACAATACCACCTGTGGTACCCTTTTCTTCCCGAAAGGACTGATCTTCTCTGGCTATAGATGTTGTACCAGTGATTTTCTTCCTTCTAGCCAACAAAGTTTCTCTCCCATGAAGGTGAAAACAATCTGCAGCATCATGGCCTTGTTTCTTGCAATGTGTACACTTACGTTTGGAAAGCAATCCTCCACATCGTGTCCTGTTCTTTTACAATAAGTACAAAACATCATTTTCTTCTCTCAGCTCTTGTTCTTATCACCGGTACTCTTATTAAAACCAGTGTTCTTACCCAGACCTTCACCATAAAAAGCTATAGCTTCTTCTTTACTCTTTTTAGTACTTTGTCGTAGATTCTCTTCGTGTACCACCAAAGCAAAAGCCTGATCCAAAGACGGGGTTTCTTTCATTGCCAGAATCTGACCTCTCAACGGGATAAAGACATCGGTCAAACCCATGAGGAAGTGAACAACTTTATCCTCTTCTTTTTTCTTGCGCAAGGCGTCACAAGTGCAGGCTGTGATTGGTCTAGTCTGTTCATACATGTAACACCCCGTCCTAAGCCAATCGTGGTTATCGTAAACTTAATCAACATATACATAAACGTCGCAGCGGAATTAAACCAACACCAGGACCTTGCCACGGTCTGAACAACAGAATATACCGAACTTTAGACATTTACAACCGCTAATCCAAAATATACATACCAACCGAGTTTATAGTATCTCAAGTACCAACATATCCTCCACAAGTCTTAATATTAACAGACAGGTGCACAGGTGCAACCCGTACACAAAATAAAAACCCGATCTAAGTCTAACCGCCCCTACTCTCAAGGTGAGTCTTCATGGGACGCTTACCTGCAAAATATAAATAACAGCCCCCGAGGGGGTCAGCACCTTTGCTGGTACGATTCTCTCATGGCCCCCAAGCTAACGGGGCTACGACGACTAATTGTCGATAGCATGGAGTTGATTAGATACACAATCATAATAAGAAATGCGATAAATCAACAATCCACAAATGAACAAGCATAGTTCACACACAATGAACGACTTAAAAGCGTTCCATTAATAAGTGAGTTAAACAGTTGACTCCTCAAGTTCCAATTCCACTTAACCTCAGTCCATCTTAACTTACCTCAATCTTAATCCTTATCTTAATCTCAGTATACAAACCGTTCTTTAAATAGAAATAGTTGTATCTTATCTCAATGTTTATTTTTGTCGGGTCAAAAGTAACCCTAGCCAATGAGCTATTAACTCCATTGGTTGAATAAACAACTTATCTTAAAATTTAGGATTTAGGTGATCCTACCGCACCATCTTAATCTGCCTCCTACCTTGGACTGAAAATCCAATGTAGCCGAGTCGACATTCGACCCTAGGCAACAAGTCCGAAGACAAGTCCTCAAGCGGAAGTCGGATCTGATTCAGATACCGACCCCCATTCCTTAACATGCATGACCGGAGTCAGTCCCGGATTCCTCACCCCCCTTAAGTTCCAGTTAGTGAAAATCTTATAAACCAAGTGTTAGTTAAACCTTCACGGTATTAACCAACTGTTATAGAAGTGTAATTCCTCTCCTCATTCCAATATGTACTAAACTTAGTTAGTAACTAATCTCAAGTCACGTGTGTTAGTGTAAAGAAAACACACACACAATGAGTGCAATAAAGCCGGTTGCATGCTTTATCTTGTTTAGTCGGCACCCACATAAACAAATAGCACACAAGCCGAGGGATACCTTGTTAGCAAGCAGGTCACAAGAAAACCATACCGTTCACCGTCGGTTGTCCCGGTTGTTTAATTCTCCTCTGGTTCCAAACTCTTAAATCCTAAAACATTTATCCAACTTAGATTATTAATTACTTATACATTACTTAGCTT